>PQWD01009997.1:0-21866 GCA_019425675.1 Leucinodes orbonalis | reverse complement strand
GTCTTAAATGGTCGTCAATATTAATTGGGTAGTATCATTGTCAAGAAAAGCATTGTACCTCCTTTAGTATAAACAAATATCATGGTTATAAATTATAATATTTGATATCTTTTATTAAATCACAGACAGATGAAAATGCATGGGATAAAATATTTGATATTAACGTCAAATGTTCATGGCTATTGGCAAAAGAAGCGTATCCAGAATTGACTAAAAGAGGAGGCGGCAATATCGTATTTATATCATCCATAGCTGCATATCAACCAATGTTTGTAAGTAGCTTTTTGTACAGTCTTCTTGTACATTAATTGTTCACTTAATATGTTTACTTTTATTATCAATAACTGTGCCCCGTAAAACATAACCTGAAATGGAAACCGCTTCGTTAACTCACGTTATAGCGGGTAGGTCATTACTATGAGGCTGAAACTAGCAGAAAAATTGTAGCAGAAAAAATGCGATGGCCAGAAACAAAAAAAATTTTTGAGTTCAATCTTTGGAGAACCCCAAAATATAGCGGTTTACAAAATACATATACTTACAAAGTTTGAATAGTGTAGTCCTATAGAAAAAGGGTGTGACAAACGGACGGACGGACAGACAGACAGACTTGACGAATCTATAAGGGTTCCGTTTTTTGCCATTTGGCTACGGAACCCTAAAAATAAGAATAAAAATCGACTTGCCGATGAAAAGTAATATACGATTAATTACGATTTTTTTTGTTTCCTAGTATCGTTCCTCAACCACGACTACAAGCGCTTGCGGCAAGAGTTTCGTGTTGTTCTCACCCGTGCCTACTGTTCACACTTCGTTGCGCGTGCCCTATACTATTATTGATACTCTAAGTAAAATATTATACATGGAAACACCCCGACATGTTTATGTACACATAATGTTTGTGATGCCCGGCATTGAACCCGGAACCCTTGGTCACAGTAGACACAGAACAGTAGTTATTATTTATTATATTATTATTATTATTTATTATTACTAATATTATAAATAGGAAAGTAATCTTGATTCCCATTTCACGACAAATTTGAACAAGGACTCCAGTAATAACAATGGAATTTGAAACCGTTACTTTCGATCTAGCGTACTACATACAAAAAAAAATCTAGACAACGTGTTCGCGACGCCGTCATCCGATTGAGCGATTTTCGATACAACGGCTTTTCGAAAGGGCGTACCACACGACATTCGAAACTACATATCAGACCCCATCTTAATCTAATTTAATTACCTAAGTTAATAATATTATGATTAAGACGCCATATTTGGATCAACCAACACATAAGACAATAGAAAAAAATATAATAGTAATTTGCAATATTAATTATTTTGAAATTGCCCTTATTACACTATACGCGACAAATACGTTCACCTTAACGATATTTCGTACTCAATCCTATGTTTTATAGTAAAACTAGGCTTCTTAAAATAAACTCTAGCTCTAAACATAGTATTCAGGAAGTAAATTTGGGAATACATTTATATGGAAAATGCGACTCGGATACGCTTTTAATATAACAAATAAACTGTGAAATAAACAATACAAATATCGCATTTTCTAATAAGATTTAAGTATAAGTAGGTACTTACATTTCTGGTTCAGCAGGAACTATGAAGAATGATAAGTCCGGGTTTGCAAAATCGTTATCGAGGCACCCGAAAACACTACAATATTTTTTTTGCCCTTTTTGAGGTCATGATACTCGTAATAATTAATATTATGGTGAGTGGCCGGTGAGAGTTGACAAATACGAGCGTAACTTGCGCGTGCTCACAGTCACGCGGCACCGCCCTTACTGCTGCCACCAAATTCCCCGATATATTATAACAGCGTGTACGTGAAATTGCGTGTAGACACGGCGCGCGGTTCGCGCACGCACACATTCAAACTAGGGTTTCTCATTTCTCGACTTTTTTATTTCTCGGAGCACGAGAATTCTCGACCATATTTCCCGGGAATTCTCGGGTTGTCGAGAAATATTGAAAAGCTCAAAATATTTGATTTAACAATTAAACTATACTTTTTATGCAATATTCAACATTTATCAATGACCAACGTTATTTTTAGTTTCATGTGAGTTTAATTTAACTATAGAAAACTTTAATTAAGCGAAAAACTCTAGCGAGATCTTCTTATCATTATTTCTAGTTCTACAAACAAATATACTAAATACCTAGTCTTTTTCTTGAAAAAAAAAAACAAATAAAATATCTTCTAAAAACAATGTCATCATATCACCACAATGAAACTTAGTACCTTACATACTAAATAATTTATTTTAGTCTCAGTCTGTACTACAAACTTTTCAATTACGTAGCATAAAACGACAGTTTAATTCCTTATAAAAAATAACAATCAGACTAGCTTAATAATTACGAGTAACAGTAAGGTACATGTTCCTTAGTTTAGTCTTTGTATCAACTTTTCAATATTTGTTATAAGTAAATGGAGTCTTTTCTTTACGTAAGTTAACAAGAAAATCTAATAAATCATTATGGTGTTTTTCTAAACACACAGCGTTGGGTGAAGAAGCTGTCTATGAATTCCTCGATTTACAAAGAAAATAATACAAAACCTTACCAGAATTCCTTTGCTCACGTCTTACTTTCACAATTTCAACACTAGAGGGCGTCGCTTGTCGCGCTCTTACTTGTCATCTTGTCAAGTGTCATAGCGTTTTATGAATTCCTTACGATAAACGTCGGAATTTTTCCAATTAAGTTTTAAAAGTACAAATATACAAAAAATACGTATCAAAATGGAGTAACAATAAGTTAAAAAGGCTCAGAGTGTGTGCGATCATCTAATAAACCCTCCAGATCAGTGGATGTTTTAGGATAGCATTCAAATTCTTCTGAAGATGATAGTATTCATATTTTTCTGAAGATGGTGGACCGTCGTTTTTTAAGTACGACGACCGCATGTCGCAACGAGTATCTATCGCCCTTTGCGTGAAATTCCAAAAGTACTTGCATTGTACATTCGTTTTGCAGGTATGTTATACTCAATTTAATATGAATCGTGAGTAATCAAGATGAAGCACAGAACCAAACGTACCCATTTGTACATTTATGGCATAGATTTTATATTTTATTTCCAATCCAAGTACATTGACGCTCGAGCCTTGTTAGTGGGATAATGAGGATAACAATGAAATCATTCAGTTATCTATTAAGAATTGTTTAAAATGATAAGTTACATAGCCTGAACAATTGAGTTCTGCAGTTAATCCATTTGGTATCATTAGTAACTGAGGCCTTGTAAACATTTACACTTACAACTTTGGATTTAGCAATTTCATTAAAACAGTCCTGAGCTTTTAACATTTGAACTGTCACAGAGTGTGTGAACAATAACTAAGCTAAACAGCACTTGCTGAATTGATCTAGTTCATACCATCCTGATTTTGATCAATAGGTATGCAAAAAGCCCTTGGGCACTAAGCCTTAGAACATAATATTTATATTTCTCAATTGATTTACTCAAAACATAGATCATCTTGGGTTGCATACCCTAATGAATATTAATTATAAACAAATAATCCAGTATTCATATGGATGAATATAATCTTTAAATTTAAACACCAACAGAAAATTAAATAAATGTTTATTTATTTATGTGAGATAATACCTAAAGTTTATTTATCACAATGTGTTTTCTATATTGAATATCACAAGTGTTTGCTGAGAATTGTATCTCTAAAAATGTATCCATTCATCTGTCACTGAGATACATTGCTTGCTTCCAGTCATACAGTCACTGGCATAGCAATATTAAATTAAATAAACAATTTAATTAAAAAAGGTACACCTTTATATCAAAAGTATTGTGTATAACTTAGATTAAGATTAAACCTTCAAAAAGGGGCCGCTTCTGTTGACTTTGGCCTGGACTGGGCCACAATTTGGCCCAAATATCTAGAGATTTATGATAATGACAAATAATAATAAATAAATAATGAAACTGGAAAGTTTAAATGCACTCATCTCAAGAAATCTTTTATATGTAAATCTTAAAAGAAATATTAATATAAATTAGTGCTAACAGCCCCTTTTGGGTTATTTTGACACTTCATAAGAGTTATTTTTTGGAATTTGAATTATACCATATTGGTTATGGTACAAAATATGTTTCCAATAATGTCGCAGAGCCCATAACTCCTTTAAGGTTGGATTGTCTGCTATTGTGGGGTTGTTGTCCCCAACAACAATATAAGTGGTGCAATACTTTATAAAGAAAGGTGGCAATTTGAATTTAACTCTTGCCAATCAATTTAAAACATTAGTCTTGAAATAAGACAGACAATAGCAGCTATCATATATCAAATGATTTAAGGAGACTCACTTTTGGAAAAGACAATTTCTGTTCTTACCAAAAATGGTTGTTATTACCAAAATTGATTTTCTTCAGCGCAGGATTTTCAGATATTATTACATGGTGATAAACATGTATATATGTACAGGTGATAAAAGTTATTTGCAGGTTCAAAATTGAATGCTTAAAATATGACTCGATAAGTGAACTATTCGATGAAGCTTACCCAGGCTTACATTAACAAAGTGGTGCATACAACCCCTTTTTCCATTGGCCTATCTTTTGACTGCAATGAATTTGCAGCTGTATCAGACTGGATCGCGGAGATCCTTTTATTTAAGAGGTTATTGTTTTCTGGTATATCTGAACACTTAACCTCTAGTCCTACAGGACTGTATCCAAGTAAGTGGCTCAGGCTGCGGAAGCTGTGAGTCCTTGGAAAGGCCGGGGTTTCCTTATACATTACTCTCATACTTATAACAAGACCTAGAAGATATAGTAAGGTTCAACTCTTAATGTGGTGTGAACACAACAAGGGTCATTCCATAAAAAGTAATAATAATTAAAGGACATGATAATTGCCAGTGAATAAGTAGACAAATGGACTTTGCAAAATTAAGAATAAGAGGCAATACCTACACATTTCAGATGGATTGAAATATTCTTCAAACAGTTTGTCTATGGCAGTATGAGAGAAAAACGAGTGTTACGACTATAATAATAAAGTTCTGGCCAATATAGACCACATGAACTGTATAACTGGCAAAGCTTATTGTACCAGTATATGCCTTGAACGAGTTGTATTGGTGGCTCGGGTCAGTGGCAACTAATGTAACCTCGCCGAAAAAACTCCAGTAACTGAATATCTCACCACAGACCCCAGGGCGGGCTTGGGAGAATCCCTGTAGGGGTCATACCCCTCAGGTTTATCGATTTTAATAATGAAGTTTACTACTTGTATAAAGGGAGATTTTGAGACATTTTTACTAAGATCCATATTTATTTTAAATAAGTAAAGTCTCTGAGTGAATATATAATAAAAGGAGGCACCAGGCTTGGTTTTTGTTAAGCCTTACCACAAAACTATCTGATTGATTTGCTGAAAGTGATGTTGGCAGCAGTACACCTTCCGGGAAGGTTAATTTGCAGACTTTTTTCCAGGAGATTGTTACCAGAATGACAGATCTTAATCTCATATTCTGGGTATGGGTCGGGACCCATGCAACAAAATAAAATTTTCTTTCAGTGTTTATTATAATTGCTAGCTTCTAGAAGAAGCAATGTTATTAGAAATTATGTTCGGATTCAGAACATTAATGTAACTGCCATCCATAGCTGATATGACCTGTTTTGGCTCCTACCTAATCTTGTTCCACAAGTAATAGCAAAGCTATACAATGCAAGAGTTTATAATATTGGAGCTTCAAATTGGATTCAACACCTCCTAGACATGGAAGCTTGAGTCAGCTGTTGTTGTGGACTACACTAATGACTAAAACAGTTGCTTTACTGTTGGCATGTGAGTGAGTACTTATACAAATAAAGAAATGAACTTTCTGGCAGAGAAAATTAGGGGGAAACTAGTAAGTATTTAATTTGATTGAATATTATAGCCAGAAATCATGCAATAAATTACTTTTAATGGCCAGCAATCAGGCAGTGGATTGCCCAGTGTAATGGAAATAATATTATGACAAAAATGAAGTACCTACTTAATTCCATGCCAGGTCATTTCCATATCACAACTTTGCATTAGACAATATATAACTACTTATATAAAGACAGTATAAAAGTTTATTTCTGACATGTTTTGTGGAAGTCAGAAGGAAAGAGGTAATATTTTTTATGTTTTTGTAAATACATTCAGGTACCTACTTTGGTAGCTCAAGTAGCACCAGTCACTGATAAAGAAAAGTTATTAATAAGTTTCATGATACACTTTTTTGGTATTATTATTTAAATTAACCAACACTTTGAACTTTAATGGTTCTGATCTCGTGTTTATAGATGGACAAATATGCAGATATGACATTTTGGATTGAATTTGCATCCAAAACAGATTCAGCCACTTACTAAGAAGGTTAATGACGCCTTACAGCGCCTGACACAATAGATTTTATATTGTGTCTGGATTCCCGGCGCTCAATGGGCCAAATTACTATCCCAGGACATAAGATTCATAGCAATATTGAGTTATTTTGTTGACAACATCAAAATAATAGTAATAGCCAACCAGTAAGGGTTAGTTTTACATGCAAAGCTGCAGGGGTTACGAGGTTTTAGATTTATGATAATGTTTAACAGCTAAATAATTACTGCACACTACATAATTCACAGAGTGATTAGGGAAAGAACAATATTTTAGTTAAATTTCATAACTAAAGATAAAACTGGATACATTGTCAGCTACCATTCTGCTAAATGGAGTTTAATTACTGTAAAATCTCACAAAATTGATTCAAACTAGTTGAAACATAATTGATTAAATTTAGTTAGTAGCTTCTATTAAGTATTAATCTTTAATAAATATTATTATTGATTTTTCAAGATTTTAAATATGTTTGACAATAATTATGGGATAAAGGTCTTCCAACAAAACATGGGAACGAGAGTGCCCCCGCCAGGAGGAGTTATTTTATTTGAATATGTATTAGTATTAATAAAATAACATTTCAGATCACATAGCGTTTGTCTTCCAATTTCACCAGCAGATAACAAACACGTCTTCACCCAACGCTGTGTGTTTTAGAAAAACACATAATGTAGATGTTTTGCATTCCAACAAAACATGTATTATGTGTTGAATAAAACACACAGCGTTCCAGTACAGTTCTTGCTGGTGGTGAAGACGCTATGACACTTGACAAGATGACAAGTAAGAGCGCGACAAGCGACGCCCTCTAGTGTTGAAATTGTGAAAGTAAGACGTGAGCAAAGGAATTCTGGTAAGGTTTTGTATTATTTTCTTTGTAAATCGAGGAATTCATAGACAGCTTCTTCACCCAACGCTGTGTGTTTTATTCAACACATAATACATGTTTTGTTGGAATGCAAAACATCTACATTAAAAATCTTAAGACCAATTACAATCACAATTTAAAGCGGAAACTGCTTCAAAGCTACCCACAATGTCACGTTATCATTAGAAAATAAGCCTTTAAAATACAAGGGCATTTATAGCATCATCTGACAATCGGTTTCGTATTTTTGTCACAAAGTTTCCAGAAAGGAGAAACACGTTCGTTTTCTATTATGTACTCTAGTATAACGTATTAGAAACGTTTTTCAGAAACGTAATTAGCTGGGTCTTCCTGAGAGGAACTCAAATCTTAATAATTACAACGACGTGTGAAATATCAAATTTCGGTGCCCTCCTCTAATAGGACAAATTATTTCATTTAATTTCGCACGACGCGTGCAGAGCCGCACGAGAACGCAAGCGCGTTATCAAGTTTTTAATTTTTTGACTGAATTTCTCGATTTCTCGACCACTTTTTTTCTCGTCTCGAGTAAGGCAAAATTTCCCGGGAATTCTCGGTTCGAGAATTTCGAAGAGAAACCCTAATTCAAACCGAGAGCGGCACGATTATATGAAGATGTTTTACTGTCTGTTTACTGTGCCTTAGTCGTCCACGCGGGCCCAGTACGGGTTGCACGACTTCACGCACAAAACTTTGAATCTCTTCGTAGGTGTGCGCAGGTTTCCTCACGATGTTTTCCTTCATCGTAAAAGCGTCGGATAACGTACACATATTTTCGAAAATTTTAAAATACTTTGGTACGTGGCGGGATTTGAACCTCAGCCCTCCCGGTAGGAGGGCAACAGTCCACACCATTGAGCCACCGACTTGAAGACTTGGCTACTTTTACTTAAAAAAGTGTTTAACGAAACGATGTTTATAAAATTTGGTATGAAGTTAGCTGATATAGATATGATATATGATAGGCTACGTTTTACTGCGGGATACCGCGGGTAAAAAATATTTTTTCGAGTCTACTCTGGCGACTGAAAGCATTGACTCCTTCCAGTCGCCGGAGATTTTTCCTAATTTGTTAACTTTTTTTGTTAATTATAATTTATTAAAAATAAAGTTATTTTGGAGTATGTACCGTATAAATAATAATGCATATAATGCATAAAGAAAAAAACGGTTATTATTAATATTACAAACAGACACTCCAATTTTTTATAAGTATAGATTAGATATGTTGGATGATGATGATTCTGCCTTTATCTTTAGTTGTTATTTTATAAGATATTTTTTATTTGTATTTAATAAAGATATTTTTCAATTATTTCAGCCCTTGGGAGCATATGGTGTCAGTAAGACTGCTTTGCTAGGGTTGACAAAATCAATAGCCAGCGAAGTTGTTCACGATAACATTAGAGTGAACTGTGTTGCTCCTGGAATAGTGGAAACAAAATTTGCGTCTGCTGTAAGTACGAATATATATATATATATGTTTAACGCTACTAATATATATATATTAGTAGCGTTAAACATCGCCTCGAGAAACTCACAAGCCGGCAGTGAATTATTTCGCTCCAAAATTAAAAGATAGAGACAACAACAACAGTCCTTAGTTTGGACTTTTTTTATTAAATTCTTAATTAACTGTTTTTAAACTAAGGAGGTGGCGTAAATTATTTTATCACAATCAAGGCAGTAAATATGATAGCCCTAAACTCTTTTTAAGAACTCAAAAATACTCATTTCCTAAAAAACATCATTGCCACATTATGGTCACATTACCTCTTTTAAAGAAATCTATAGCATACTAACAAACTTCCAGCTTCAATACAAACTCCTCAATAGGCATGATGACTGGGTCCTGAAATCGTAAGAACTATTTCATATTATTACAAATCTGGGTTAAATATAACGATGTGCTTACTCTAGCTCAAACTCATGTTTGATGAATTTTACTAGTCTTCAAAGTTAGATGGGCAAGTCCATTTTTAAAGTACGTTAATTGTCAAAATTTTGTTACAAAAGGATAACATACAATTTGAATAACTTTTGCTAAGAACCGTTTTAGTAACACAAATTTAATATAGTTGTAGTACAAATTCACAAACTATGCGTTCTAATTACTGATGCGTGACGTATAATAGGTAGCCATTTGTATGAAGCGTTTTTTAGGAAAGTCATTAATGTGTTTTTGAATTGGAAATCTATGTGAGTTTTAATGTTAAACGGAGTAATTTTTTTACCAACGTTTCTATTATTATGTGGTCCATCGATATAATAACAGAAAAAAAAATGTCATCATCCCTATTGTGGAAGTGCTCTTTATAAGCAAATGCTTTTTAGCCATAAGTAGGTACATACTTGTTTGAATCCTCATCTATCTGTCTTTTGAGAAGAAGCGGGGCGGTAATGCATATGTGCTAGACTTTACTACCTACTTAAGTACATTAACCCTACTTTATATATCTAAATATATGACATCGCATGTGAAGTAATGGTGGAGGAGTCTGCTATAAACAGAAAGCGTTCCGGGTTCAATACCCGGGCAGTACAAACATTGCTTAAAAAATATTAATATGTATTTTAAATATCATATTTTTTGTTACAGTTAACAAGTAGTGAATCGGCTAGAGAACAGACTCTGTCTATAACACCAATGAGAAGATTTGGAAAACCAGAAGAGATAGCTGGCGCAGTTGCATATTTAGTGTGTGAAGATGGCGCATATATGACCGGCGAAACATTGGTGGTGGCTGGAGGTGCGAAATCACATTTGTAAAAAGATTTGTTGCATCCAATAAGTATTCCATTTATCATGTTTTTATATTGTTATAAGGGTAATTTTGCTAACGGGTATTAAAGATTATTGTTATACATCATGCAAACAATTTTATTTTCTCATGTAGTAACCCAATGAAAATTTCAACTATGTAGGAACTTCGCAATATTTGAAATTTACAAACATTCACAACAGACAAAGTACTAATATTTAACAAAACGCTATCGTTTGGGTCATCTAGTACGTCCCGTAGACGCCGACGTGAAGGCACGCGGTCGCGAGTTGAACTGTTCTTAGTATTTTATAGTACATATGTACTATAAATAATCCCGCAGTCAGTGTCCGCGTCTCAGCTGCGTATGTTAGCACGGGTAGGACGCATTGCTCATTGCGGAATCGTTGACGGACATGACGTAGCTATTATTCAGTAATATACATTATCAGTAACATACATTCAGTAAATGCCGCCAGCCCAACTGAATTCTCTTACTCGCCTCCCTCTCAAAGTTATGCCGACCAAATTGGATGTTTTGGCAGGTATATGAGATATACTCCTGCACAATCTCGAGAGAGAACGCCATCGAACGCATATCGTTGTGGCATAAAGATAATTGAAATGAACTTCGTCTTGTCCAAATTCATGCCAAGCCCAACTCGTCGGGAAGATTCATTCAGGTTGTTCACATCTATCAACCTACCATGAACCTACAGTGCTACAGTAAACACGTGTTTACTGTAGCACTGTATTGCTAGTTTTCAACTGGTCAAGCCATATCTCACCAGTTACTTCAATACTCGGTAACTCTTTGGTACTGGCATATATTGCGACTATTTCATGACGTATTTTTTGGAACCTAAACCAATTCGATAGACCTTACCGTTGGCGTTCACCTGAGGACTTGAGGTGAGGATTACAGCTTGAACAATCTGTAAACCTCACCAACCCATAGCTATATCTCCGAAACTAAAGTGGTATCTATTTTTTTACTTGGCGGAAAGAAGAGGGGGAACTATTTAGTTCTATTTAGGACTATTTTTTAGCGTTGTCAAATTCGTTTAATTGCAATTTCAAATATGAGGATTACAGCTTGAAGCACACAAATTTGTCAACAAATTAATTGACTAGCTTTTGCCTGCGTTAAATTCGGGATGACAAAATTATTCTGTTTTTCGTTACGCAGGAAGTGAAGCATCACTTGGTAACAGAAAACAGAATAATTTAAACATGCAACACTGCTTCTTCTTTTTCTTATTCAAGGCTTTAAGGGCGGTTTGCAAAAATTTGAATATGCAAGATTTATTGTTCAAATACATTTGTCATGCATACTTATTTTTAGCCTTCTACCTTGTAAACTGTTTTAACTTATAAGAAAAATTATGGTTACTATATATCACTATACATAGGAATCCCCAGCCCAAGTTTAAAAGTTTTGGAAGTCTATTTTCCAAAAACGGATGTTGATATTAAATAAAAATATAAATCTATATATATATAATTATACCTATTCTAGGTACCTTCTATCAAAATACCAAATTTCAATAAAATCACCTTAAACTAGCGGAAATTGGATATGATCTTCTCCCCTATTTGAAAGGGTTTGGGTAAATTCTTGGAAAAGAAAAGTTTGCAAATTGTCGTTTCTGACAAATAGTCCCATACCAAATTTCAGCGTTCGTACACAAAATTGCGGATATTCTTCTACAAACATCCAACCCCATTTAGGGAAGGGGGGGGGGTGAAACGGGACAATAAGTATCCTAAAGGATCTATACGTTACGCTACTATCAACATATCCAAGTTCATAAAATCTACCTTAAAACTGCGAAATCGTTAATAAGAACTTCCTCCCTATTTGAAGGGTTTGGGGGTGATTTTTGAAAAAAAAATATATGCCATATCTTTTTCGTTTCTGACTATAGTCCGGCATACCAAAATTTAGCGTCGTACTACAAAATTGCGGAATGTTCCATACAACTTCCACCCCTATTTTAAGAGAAGTGGGGGGTTGAAACTGTTCTAAACTTTCTGTTCTCGTCTTGTTGGATTTTTCCAACGCCTTTAATACCGTGGACCTGACCTACTTCTTCTTACGTTATCTGCTCTTGCTTAGGATTCCACGGTGGTTGTGATTGGTTTTTCATTGTTACCTCTCTGAGTCAACAGCTAACTTTGGATATGCGCAGAGAAAGACAAATGGTGGGGCGGCGAGAAAAGAAGAGAAAGCAAAAAAATACACTAAGCAAAAAAACTAAAAGTAAATAATATATATTCATATATTATTATTTATTTTATTTTTTTTTTATAATATTATTATAATAAATAATATATAATTATATTCATAATATATTATTGATTTATTTTTATTTTTGATAGTGTTAATGCTCTTTTTTCTTTTCTCTTGACTTATTCGCCGCAGCATTTTGTCTTTCTCTGGCATATCAAGGGTTAGCTGGTAGAGAAATCCACATGCATAATCTTTTGCCTTTTTTGGTTTTTACCAATATTTCATGTTGGGGTGCAAATAAAGATTAAATAAATAAATAAAACGGGATAAAAAGTAGCCTATAACCTATTTAGGTTGACCTACTATCACATACCAAGTTTTCATTAAATCCGTTCAGCCGTTTAGGCGTGAAAGCGTAACAAACAGACAGACAGAGCTACTTTCACATGTGTGGTGTTTGTATGGATTCCCGCTCGATGTTAGGCTCAGGCTGTCTGGACAAATCTTCAAATTAGGATGAATTTTGTTTGTTTGAAAACTGAACTATGCGGAACTTGAAGTATCAATAGAGCACGCGCAACGAGGGGTGGAACAGAAGGCACGGGTGCGAACAACAAGAATTCCGCCGCAAGCGCTTGTAGTGCGTGGTTGAGAGCTGATCTAGCTGTCGTTTCTCTCTGGATATTTTTATTTGAACGCTTTAAAATGGTCGAGTGTGCAACTTCAAATCTCCAAAACGTGAAAGGAAACAAACAAAATTAAAATCCGGTACCTTGATTTTTCATCGCAAGTCGATTCTCATTCATAATTTTTTAATTTAAAATAGCATGCCTCGGGCCCGCGGGGTGGATTCAGACGCGAGAGAATCGGCACCACAGAATCTTCCCGCGCACGCCTCCCTCTTGCCCAACCCCGTAGTGGATGTTCGCGAGAAACACTAAAGAGTCATATTTATATATTTATTTAATATGAACAAAGGATCTAAATGTTTATTACTTGTTCTTAAGTTTTAAGTTACATAAATGTAATAGAACTTTAATACTAAAATTTATGCGCAATAATATTGGGTAAATATTTTGTGATTATATATGTTTTCATAAGGTTTAAGGTATCCGGCTCGAAGGACCAAAAAGATGTACGAGTCTTGTTATCTGGTAATTCTTTGTAGTGTGAAACAGGAAAACACAATTTGCTTAAGATTCTTGATTTATTGTATGAATGTGTGTAACAATTATATTTAGAACGTGAACTGAATTTAGTGATACGCGTACATTAATAAATCACAAATGCGTGCGTTGCAATTGGCGATGACAATCGCACATAAATTGTTTTTTTAAATATATCATATATTTTTAAATGCAAAGTAGGAATATTGTTTGCTTATCACGCACTGCTTTAAATTTTTAGAATGTTCAATATGTATACATGTAAATCCTCAATGGCTATACTGCGTGAGTAGGCCTGTTACTTTGGCAGTGGACGTAATAGGCTTGCATTTAGAGTAATTCAATAATGAAAGAAAGATCACAAATGCATAAGTTAATGCTTGTATTATGTAGCTTCGGGTAATATAAATAATTTATATATTCTTTCATAACGCGTTTATGAACAATACACCTGTCACTACTGACCAACACGAATTTAAAGTACATTGAAAGTGAGTGATATATTTATCGGAAATAATTATGTCAAGTGCGCCTTGCTCTTATTATTATAAATATTACTATTTTAATATCTAAGTGTTTATTACATCATCATCAGCCACATACAAATGTTAAGATATCATATGCCGTTCAACTGTATTATCGACAATGCGCTGCGACGCACAATGTCCAACCCTATTTTAAATGTATCTATCAATCGTATAGCTATAGTTCACCTGCCTACGCTGCGCATTGAGTACCTTGTACGATATGCGCTCTATATACCTAGTTATATATACTCTAAGGTGCGGAAACTTCGTTTTCAAGCTGGCTGGACACATGTATCTCCGCTGCCTGGTGGTCTATGGCCTCCGAAATACGCTCAATTTAGTGGGGTGACGAAAATGATAACGCTTGATTTGTTATCGGCAGAAACTTTAGTAGTTTAAAATTTTGTTCTATACAAGACGCCATTAATATTGCGAGTTGACCATCATTTCACTAAAATAAGGGACTTCTTATTAATCGACCTATTGGCCGATAGTTTGATAAAATTTGGTTTTGTTCGTAAATAATGTAGATTGTAATTTGAATTATCATCATAAAACTATCAATATGCTTTCAAAAAATCGGTTCATTGAACATTCCCATACTTTAGGTATTGGAATTTGACCGTGTCCGTAAAACTGTAGCAACATATGCCGAACATTAGTCCGTAGACATATATGTCTATTGTCATCAAAAATAATTTTAATTAAATGTAATTATTATGTTGCGGTTGTGCTTATGTGCACCACGAAAACGTACAACGAATTTACACAAAAATAGTTACCATTACGAATCACGTTACACGACTCCGCGATTACGATAAACGCACCTATTTATAAAAGAGATTACATCTTCTACGTGTATCTGATTAATTCGATAAGAGATAACAATTATATATTGAAATCAAAATGTAAAATATTTTTGTAAATGTGCCAAATGACCACAAAAGATTACTGTGAAATAACATTTCATTAATGAACTTCGCATTAAACGACAAACTCTACGACCCTCACTCAAGTAACTTAATATGTACGGCTCAATCCGGTGATTCGAGTATTAGTTTAAAATGGCTTCATTCAGTCTTTTGTGACTCAATCTTTAATTCTAGGTTTTATAAATAGTTCGTATCGTAATGCGTGTTATTGTAATTTTCCGGTGCGTATTCTGGTAACTGATCTGTATGGCGAACTTACGTTGTGTGTAATTCGTTTGTTACGTTTTCGTAGTCGTAACACAACGTTTTGGATTAGTGTCACCACTTTACTCCATACTATAAAACAACGAAAATATTCAAACATTCATTTTAGTAAATTATTACAAATAATTTTTGATGATATTTATTATTTTTATTATAGATAATAATAAAAAAAATGAAATAGTATTTATTTTAATCTTATTCCCAAAATACTGAGAAAAATTACATACAGCAACAGTCATATTTCTATTTGTACCTTAATAGAAGTCAATCTTTTTGCTTCTCAAGTACCTCAGATCAGCTTGTATCAAACTTCAACAAATCGTATTTACCTATAGTAGTAAAAATGTGAAGGGCCTGATAACCTTCCCTTTAATACTTTTGTTGTTCAAATTAGATAACATATTTTTTGATATCCTATTACCAATGAAGCAAGAATTGTTCGGCTAATTTCATCGTCCATCACTATATTATCGCCAAAGACAAAATCGTGAGAGTATCATTTTTGTAATATCAGTGCATCAGATACAAAGATCTTATCATTTTCTCTAGAAATTTAACAATTTGTCTTGCTAAAATGGTATACCGTCGGGTCATGTTCTCAATAGGTTGGTCGATTCCTTCCTAGTTGAGCTTCTCTAAAAGAGTGGTAATTAACGTATGCTCAGAATATTACATCATCAGTATTTGTATTTTTTTTTTCACCATAACGATTATTAAGTAACTCATTCAATTGGTTTGGGTTAATTTTAACCAATACACTTTCTTCTTTACTAATCTTTTCAATTTTGACATACTCAAATTCCCTCTATCATTGTTTAAAATCATCTGAAACCATAATTGCTGAAATCTTTTCAGAAACATAAGAGTTAATAGGCATTCAATATCTAAATAGAATGTTTTGCCTTTTCTATAATGTTGTACTCAGATCCTGCAACATCCTGAAAATAACCATTTTTCTTTAGGTTGTTTTCAAACCTCTTGTAACTTTATGTGACATACAGTTTGTGCGACTCTATCTTTCCAAAGCCCAATTAATTTAATCAATCCTTTTTATTATTGCTTTTCCCAAAATGTTTTACATTCTGTTATATTTGAAGCATAAATTGCATAAAATTTAGTAATTTTTACTTCGTGTATTTCTATATCTATGCGACAAAGTTTTTGCAAGTTTTCATCAATGGTCATGATTCAAAGATTTTTATAACAATAGGAAATTAAAGAAGTTGTAAATTATATTGCATAATGTATATTCGGAATTACTACAGTTTATGCTGATCATTGACTTTTTGGTATTCACTGCTTTTTTACTATGATTTGGATAGCAGTAAAACTTGGTTTTCGGGATCGAGAATGAATTGCAATGATCTTTATTTCAGTCATTTTTAATTTTCCAAGTTGTTGGAATATGACATGTTAATTGGTATGAATACCTAAAATCAATTTATCATTCAAATAAGGATAATCTAAGCTCACATTGAGTTCTTTATTTAGAAACTAAAGATTCATATCAAATTTGTAATCTAAAATATGCCAGCCTATTATTTTAAGACTATCAATAGAAAATTATGGAAGAGTTAGTATTTTAGTAAATGACGCTTAGTCAGTTCCCTGTCCAGGGATGGCATGGCCTCCCTCATATGCGCGTATCCGTGACTCCCTTGTCTTATGGCTCTCTGTTGATTTATACATCACCTGATACTACTTGCTCTAACTGTGCAGAAGCCACTGCCGACTGAATAACACATATGATGTTTTTGGCTGCCACAATTTGTGCAATGATGAACAAAGGAAGAGAATGATGAAAATAATTAAAGATGGAATTTCTTCCAAGGTTTTGACATGACTCAGAGCAACTACAACCTCATTATAGTATATTTATTACAGCCATTCTTTTCAATACAAATCACTCAAATATGTGTACTTTAATGACATCAATTTGCTATGACGTCCCCCACATATATCAGCATCTATTATGGAATTCTGAAATATTAGGTTAAAGCCATTTATTCTACATGATTAAGAGAGTACAAAACAATTTCACATTTCAAAAAAAAGACAAGTTAGTTTACAATTAAATATCATATAGGTACATACTCTGTTTCAGGAATTCTCTGATTGATCATGTGGAAATAATCATTGTTCTATAGTAAAAATAACCATTCATTTGTTGTAATTTGTATAATCAAGTCTGTGTATAGTTTGCTGATTTCAAAAAGTATATAATATAAACAATAAACCACTCATCTTCAATATTATCACCAAAACAATGTGTGTTTTTGATGTATGTTTCGGAAATAAATGGTTTGATTTATGACTCATAAATCGTTTACTTGTTTAATGTTTTGCTTGCCATGTGTATTTCAAATAAAAGGGAAACACATTTAAAATTCGTCTCGTCGCCAATTACCTGTGAAAGTTTAATGTTGCTATTTTTAGCACAATTAATTCCAATGCACCTTACTCGATGTCTAAATAAAATCACATGAACCGTATCTTCATTATTTCTTATATTGAAGACATTGTCAGATAAATGATGAAAAAAAAATAAACATTGCTGTCACAACCATTGTGAGATGTGTGATAAATTAACGTCACATTTGAAAAATCACTTGTCGCTAAACTATCCTCACCGTGTCTGTACCGCGAACAACTTCCTAATAACGTTAGTTAACGTTCATCTGAGTATTTACCCATCGTGCTGCCCGAGCTACAGCAGGTCACGTCATACGTTTATGGACTCGTTAGCCGACTCGCGGCCCTGCTGACGTTGGCGTTACATCTTTAAACTATTGAAATACAATCGTACTATATTATCTGCAAGTGTTATTTAAACCTTTAATATATAATGTAACTTTTAAATCTTTGGTAAATAAGTTGATTCAAATAAAAAATCCTATATTTTTTACTTTTATAATAAAAAAGTTCTCTGCACGCAATGGTCTGAGAAACAGTTCTGAATCTAGAATATTTTAATAATAGTAAAATTATTTAAATTCAGGCAATCATAAGTCTGTAAACCATGAAGGGTTTACTATCTCTGTTTCAAGTATAGTAGCAAAAGAAACATTGCCAATGACGACACCTATATTTGAATCGAGCGTACCGATGACAACTTACAATAACTTTCAACGAAAGAACAGGATGTGATAACTAGGAACATATATGCGGAAGTGACCGCTGTGATGGACTGACAAGTAACGATTAGTTTTTGACGTACTTTTGTGGTCACTGTCACGACTGTCACGTTGACTGAGAGAGTAACGATTTGCACATGTCTTAACCAGTGTTGCCCCTGAGGAAGTTTTAGAACACGGGCTTTGAGAATTAAAGGGCTAGAAGGCTAGATTGAGCGTCAAAACATTCATTCTAAAAATTTTATGTCGAATTTGGGTCAAAATTTTCTATCTAAGAAATTCAAATCAATTCATATGTCTTTTTTTTTGGTGCGTCTAAAGCATTCATGCCGATGATGTAGCAAAATGTATTATGTCCAATTTTACTATTTTCAGACAGTGAAAAGGAGCATAGATTGATCTTTCGACTAATAATCAAAAAGGATACTTATGAAAGTTCGCCATTACTAAATGCTAATCTAGCTACAAAAAGGCTAAGCTGCAACACTGGTTTTAGATAATACAGCACTTAAAGGTTAGGGAGTCCATTATTTGCCCCTGAAACTTTTTCTGGTCCTTTAGCGTTAGGGACACCTAAAGGCGGGTGAAAAAACAAATCGGGTTAAGGTCCCATTAAATTATTAAGGTCCTAAGTAAGTGTCGTTGGCAAAACGGATAATTAATTTATAATCTAAACGGTTTCATTGAATAACTTCAAGGTTATTAGTTCACCTCAACTAAAGTAGTTCATGTTTCAAGTAACCGATATAGTTAGTTTTGCCCGCTCAGTTTTAGAAGAAGAAGGTTTTTGAGAAGCTAAAGAGCCTAGATTGAGCATCAAAGATATCTGTTCTTAAAATGCTGAAATTAACTGCATGAAGCATTTTATAGAGCGTCTATAAAAGATTCGACATGACTGATGAAATATCAAAAAAAAAAATGTTGACTTTGCACTCAATCTTCATAATTTAGTAATATTTCAAGTCAGTGAAATGACCAGATTGCCTTTTCGAGTTAATGTTAAAAGAGTTCACTTGCTAAAAGAGCTAGATTTAGCTACAAAAGAGCTTAAGTGCAACTTGTGACATTTCGTCTATGCGAGTGTATGGTCTTGTTTGGCGGAAGTGAAGTTCATTGTCGTCGGTTTTGTTTATAACTTAAAAATTTGTGGTTAATCGATTTTTTATCATACTATATATAAAAGGTGAAGAGTTGTTTGTTTGAACGCCGCTAATCTCAGAACTACTGGTTCGATTTCAAAATTTCTTCCAGTGTTCATAGCTTTTAACGAGGAAGTGCAAAGGTTAAATTCATCACGCTACATAATATACGAACAATAAGAGTTTCAAATTGGGGTATTTTTCATACTTGAGCTTTCCGCTGCGTACGCTGAGTAAACCTAAGTTCACAAAAGTCATGTACAGAGTATTGTTGTCCTTTTAAAGGTCTACAAAAAGTCTCGTCAGATATGTCTATATTTTAGTGTTACTCACTACTAACTATTTTTTGCTAACATTCTGAAATTTGACTCCAAATCTTTAAAGTGAAGGAGGAATCCTACGATATAGTGATAAATGAAGTAGGCCCGTTTATCCGAATTTAATGCGAGCAAGCCCGGCAAAGTAGTTGTAAAAAGTGATTATTCTGAACAGTTGCAGATGTCACAGAACAACAATATAATGTCTTTGTTGTCGGGATGATGTGTTTTATCCTGCACGGACCCGCCCCCAAACTGTGACCTTAATTCGTTGAGAGGACTGTATGACTTTGTTGTAAAGAGAACAAATTGACGCGAGTGCTTAGCGTGTGTTCCAAATGTAGGACAAATTTGTTGATGTGCGTTACTGCACGGGCGCAACGACGGCAGTGCCCCACGTGCAGCACACGCTGGTCGGTCGAGGTCGTTGAAAGAACAGCAATTTTCATGTAACTGCAGGGGCTGGTGTCGCGGTTGGGCCTTCTATTTTCTAAGTCGGTTATCTTTCGCGAATTGCATGCTTTCGATTTTCTACGAATTATTATTACTTTATTGTACTATTTACTATGTAGTGTACACAGGTAATGAAAGACAACCACTGATTATTTTTTAACTAACTGTTACTACTATCTATTTGCTATAACGACTATTATTATCCTTATAAAATCTAAACGTATTCTTAAAATTCATATTTGTCGTAACAACTATGATATTATCTTTTAATATTCTAAATCTGTTAACGTAATATTTAATTCTTACTATCATCTCATTGTCCATACAAACATATCTTAACTATAGTCTATGCTATTCTATTTATGTATTCACATACTATGTATCTAACTCGCGAGTAAATCACTCAAGCCTCAAGTACGCAAATCAAGTGATATAACAAAAACTCTTTTATCCTCTATATAATGTTTTACATAATTAAGCCTGTATTGAGCTTTAAAATGTGTAAGTGCCATAAATTAATCGATCAGTAGTTAGGTCCAAGGTTAATGCTAACTGATAATGTAAAATTTGAAAGTTCTTACAATTCACAGTATGGGGTTTTGTTTTAATGAAACATAATGTTCGTGATGTTAAAAAAAAATATTCGTGTCAATATTGTATCCCTCCTTCTAGCTCTGATCACTGCTCCATTTCTTTCGACGCTTATCAATTTTAATGGGTGATTGTGGTACTTCGACCCCAATCTTCTACCAACGCAGTCTGAGTCATTGAATGTTGTCGGACTGTATCTCGCTCTAACTTTCTTTTGAGCTCGCTTCCAATATTGCTTCAATGCGATTAAATCGATCTGGCTGACGCTAGGCCAATGCAATAGTGTATTCCAACTTCGGTTCAGTAAACACGTGGGCCGCAGTTGACATTCGGATTGCCATGCATCAAACGAAAATTTCCCCAAAAAGCCTTGAATAAGGGCAATTGACTCAGATCAATAACGCAATCTATAAATAAATGTACTGTGGTATATGCCAGATTACACTCATTGTCCGCTCCTCCAGTAACGAAACAAGTCCTTTTGCGTCTAAGAAAATCAGCCACATCATGCAATCTCCGCACATATGCACGTGTCACAAAGCAGCCTGTGAAAACCGTTCGGACGACGATATACCCACCTCTCCTTCCTTTGCAGGAGACAGCCGTCTATCTTGTGAACCAGGACCCTGACTGCATCTCTATGTCCAATCAAGATGTTCTCGGCAAAGTGAAGCGTGCTTTCTTGACATGAGTGTGTCAACTTCGCGCCTGATGCGTCTTTTCGATAAGTTAGCTTCTTTCAACCATTCTCACCCCTGACTGACAGTCCCCGCGACACTGACGTAGTCCTGCTGCAAATCACGGCCGCGTTAAAGGCGATTCGAAGAGTTCAGACCACAAAACCGGTCGTTCACGCTCCGAGGCATGCAACCGCTCTGACTGGTTTAGGCTCGCAGTGAAGCACCAGTCTATTGGAAACTTCTGATCTACTCTCGAGACGCACTACTATATTCAAAACGAGCACTTCTCGTGTTCACCTTCTTCAACAGGGACGACTTGAGCGGCTTCTTAGTGTGTGTATCCATAATTTTCTTCAA
>PQWD01009996.1:0-43425 GCA_019425675.1 Leucinodes orbonalis | reverse complement strand
ACATCGTGAGAAACCTTCATGCACGCCTGCAAAGAGTTAATGGTTGTGCGTGAAGTCATCCAATCCGCACTGGGCCCGCTTGGACGCCTAAGGCCTATCACCCTATACGGGTAGGCTTGTGCCCCTCGGTGGGGACGTTCAATGAGCTGATAATGATTATTAAACATGTGTCAACGTCATCAAGCGGACTTTATTTGGTTGATATTCCTCGTGACTGTGCATCTAGTTATTTTTTATCTAAGGCTGATGATGATGATTGTCCCAGGGTCCGCGGCCCGCTGGAGCGGTACTACCGTTGTGCGTTACGTCACGTGGGGTGCGCGGCACGGCCGACCGACACACAGCTGAGTCTCGCTTTGGCCGCTATAAAAGCACCCCAGTTTACGACCTCGCTGAATTGGTAAGTTGATCAGTGCTTCATCAGCTCGTTAAACCACCAAGGGACTGGAGCCTACCCATACGGGTGTATAGGCCTTAGTCGACTTGCGGGCTCAGCGTGGTTGAAGTCACGCACAAACTTTGAATCTCTTCGCGGGTGTGTGCAGGTTTCCTCGCGATTTTCCTTCACCGTAAGAGCATCGGATACTCGTACATATAATTTCGAAAATACGAAAAGACATTGGTGGGGTTTGAATCTGCTCCCTCCCATATCGTCAAACCTGGACACAATAAACACACAAAGCTACCACTGCATGATGTAATGTATTTTTGTATATTTTAGGGTTCAAGTCAGTCTATCTGTCCGTATGTCGCACCCTTTTTTTCCGAAACTATAAGCACTACACTATTCAAACTTTGTAAGTATATGAACTGCTATTAGGTTTTGACATTAAACATGAAAAAGAAATTTATATATTTTGGAGTTCCCCATACATTGAACTGAAATTCAAATTTTTTTTTCAACCTATCTCTCAATCATCAAATAATTGATGTACTATGCTCCTTGTAAATAAAGTGCCTTATTCTTAGATGAACAATAAACTAACTAGATTTAGTATCCATATTACAGTTTAATGCTTAGTTTGGGGCTAGATGGCGCTGTGTGCATGTCAGTAGATATGTATTTATTATATAAAAAATATTATATAATATGTTTATCTGTTGTTTAGTACCCATAATACAGGCTTCACGGTTAACTTGGCGCTGTGTGAATGTCTGTGGATATTTATTTATATATTAATTTCCTATCGCAGCTAGCGCACCCAATAATGGAGACCCTGGAAGGTACAACGGACGCGTGGGCCCTGGAATTACTACGCGCTGCAGCCGTAGGCGATGTGCAGACGTTCGAGGCGGTCCGCCAGCGCGCCAAACATCCCGATTTGCCGAAGTTGGATCAACAGTTGGCGAAGAAACTGGCCATATTGTGCCTTATGGAGGTGAGCGTGGTTCTTTTTTACCCTGAAAATAAAAATAAAAATGTAAAACCTTTATTTCTGTGTTTACAAAGGAATGCTTAAAAGTAGTTTACTTAGTATTCGTAGTTAACAGGATACTTTTGACAAAACCGAAAACAAGTAATATTTTAGTTATCTTTATTTGTTATAAATACTACTATAAATAATTTTACCCCGTAATCGCCAAGGATATAGCCGAGAGAATTAAGGATTTGTACTGTGTGTGGGATCCTGGCGCAGTACATATTATACATAGAAAACACCTATAATTTTGATATCCATAAGAGATAAATATATACAATCGCGGAGTTTTCTGTAGACCTCTTTATTGTTTACAATACTCAGTACATTATTTTCTTAAATGATGTAGGGTTCAGCCTGCGTTTGCAATGTAAACGGAAAAAAATAAATGATTTACGACATCACATTAGAAACCTCACTAAAATAACACTATTTTTCCACTATTGGATGGATGTTATTATACATATATATCTTTCTCTTGAATCACTCCATCTATTAAAAAAACTGCACCAAAATCCGTTGCTTAGTTTTGAAGATTTAAGCGCACATAGGGACATGGGGACAAAAAAAGCGACTTTGCTTTATACTATGTAGTGATATCGTTATTTATATGATTTCCAGATGGCTTTCAACCGTACGTCGGCTCAGCGCAAGTTGACTTTCAGCGAGATTGCCCGAGAGGCGCGCGTGCCTCACGACGAAGTGGAGTTACTGGTTATGAAGGCGCTCGCCGATAATCTCATCAAAGGACACATCGATCAAGTGAGATATTTGCATAGAAAGATAGATAGATAAAACATTTATTCGAACACTGAAACACACAAATTTATAACAATACCAAAATAACGCAATTCATTACAATAACATACAAAACATAATACGGAAAAGAAAACAAAAAAAAATACATAGAAAGCATGCAATACAGTCACATTTAACAACACCAATGCAAGATGAAACTAAAAATAAAATAAAAAATATCCCAGAAGTTGTGTGTGTGTGTCGCAGCAGTACCAAAAGGCCATATCTCAGCAAAACGGTTCACTAAAAGCAAACTGCTGATTTTCAGTTACAGCCTCAGTAGTTACATCCATTTACTGGTACACTAGCTATTGCCAGCGACTTCGCTCGCGTTAAATTCGGTGTGTCACTGGTTACGAATATAGAATAATATTATTTACGTTACTATAGATAATTTTAACGTCTCTCCATCGATTTTAGCATCCTACATTGGAAACTGCGAAAAATGTATATGGGATAAAATTTTACCACCTCTTTCATGGATTTGGGGGCAGCATTTTTATGTTTCCGGTTGAGGGCACTGTAGCTAGTGAAATTACCGGGTATAAGAGACCTAACATGCTGTCCTGTTTGTACTACCCGGGGTCGATTCCCTCGGACCCGGAACCCTTGGTGTAAGAGCTGATGTCTCAATCATTACACCAAATGGGTCGTCAATAATAACTGTCTATGGGGAAAGGAAAGCGTCGAGGGGGTCATCGCGATCACTTAAAACAGTCTTGTTATAATGATACGTCAGCATTATTGTACCAGAAAAGACAAGGTAATATTACTGTAACACTGTTTTAAGAGATGGCGGTAACCCCCCTGATTGTCCTGTACATTCTATAGTTGTGTGTATATGTATGTATTAACAAAAAAATATATAAGTATGTTTATCCGTTGTTTAGTACCCATAATACAGGCTTCACGCTTAACTTGGGGCTATATGGCGCTGTGTGAATGTCTGTCGATATTTATTTATTTTTATTTATTAATAACACAAAACAATGTAAGTCATCACGCCACCATGCATAGGCTACAGCGTCAATACAATAAGCTCAGTAAAGAATGTGACATCGACATATTTTCATATAAGCCTCAAAAATTCAGGCGTCAAGTACTGCAGTCTTTTGACTGCAGTGCTTGACGCCTTGAACTTGATAAATTAATATATTCATTCAGTGTATTTGATTGATTTGCTGAATTTACAAATTGCACCTCAATTTTTTAAAATTTATACATTTTTAAAATTGTTTAATTTTAATACTACAGTCCACACTGCATGCCGTGGCAACCTATAAGTAAGGTGACACTTAGCTTTAAGTTTGTCTCTAATTTATTGTTGTTTGTACCAGTGTTTATCTTGTTGGTTGTCCTAATAAATTAAAAAAAAAACTGTAAAGACAGTGTAAATATAATGGTGTTGTGTGCAGGTAAGCGAGAGTGTGTCGGTGCGGTGGGTGCGTCCGCGCGCGCTGTCCCGGCTGGGCGCGCGCTCGCTGGCGGCGCGGCTGGACGCGTGGTGCGCCGCCGTCGCCAGCGCCGGACGCCTCGCCAGCGCCGCGCCCGACCCGCTCGCGCTATAGGTACACCCACAGATTTCCCAATACAGGAGATGGGGCAAGCCGCGTTTAAAGTGCGACAACTGTAAGCTCAACGAGCATACACTGGCTACCAGTTTACGCTCTGTGAGACGAGTCAAGACGCACGAATATTAGAAGAAATTACCGTTTTTTTCGAAAATGCCATCCTGTGCAATTGTAACATGCCATCATCGCAATGAATCAGTAAATTTACCAAGAAATATAATAACTTTTCACAGGTAAGAACCGGAAAGAAATTGCGACACTGGGACTGCCTATAAACCTGGCGGCTCGTCCAGTCTAATGTATATTCTGATGTCTGTGGGTACACCCCACGCAGGGGGGCGGCTGCGACCGCTACCTTATATACCACTATATACAAGTACTGCACAATAAAATAGAGTTCTCAGGGTGCCGCAGGGGGGAATGCTGGGACCGCTATTTATACATCACTATTTTTAACTACTGCACAAAAATATTGTGCTCGGGGTGCCGCAGAGGGGTATGCTGGGACCGCTATTTTATACACCAAAATTTTACAACTACCGCACTAAAAAATAGGGTGCTCGGAGTGCCGTAGGGGGGTATGCTGGGACCGCTGTTTCATACACCAAAACTTAAGAACCACTGCACAAAAAAATAAGGTGCCGCAGGGGGGTATGCTGGTACCGCTATTTATACACCGCTATTTTTAACTACTGCACAAAAAATAAATGTTTAATCAAACGGCTAGTTAGCACTTCCACTAAATAGTATGGTTAGTATCTACTGTGATAGCAGAGTTGAGTATGTTGGGACCACAATTTTATGTATACAAATGATGAAGGAGCTATAAAGTGCATAGTTCCTGCAAATATTATTTGCGGCGTCCCAGTGACATTAGTTGTATAATAGATCAGTAATTTGGGGAAGCTTCGACCCGCTCGCGCTATAGGTCAGTACTGCTGTGGTGCCGCCAGGGGGGTATGTTAGGATTTATGTATCGGCCTATGGCGGTACTGTAGCTGTATAGACTATCGTTGATTTTTAGCTTTTAGTTGATTTGTACTTATAAGGGTCTCACAATAAAACATGTCGAGTTAACTATTAACCCTTAGACCTAAATATATATATCTCAGTATTAATGACTTCCCTTATGATAGTTTACCAACATTTTGTTTCAGATTGGCATGAACGTGATAGAAGAGCATTTGTTCATCATTAAAATGATTTACAATATGAACTGAATGCTGTTTGCGTGTATGAAGAAAACTACTTATATAAATTGAATAAAATATATAAAAATAAAATGTGTATTTTAAAAACCTACCTTACCTATTTACATTTAAGTCATCCTTTTCCCATTAATTATTATATTATCACTGACACACTTGGAAAAAGTCTTTCTTAAATCCTGCTACTTAAAATTTTGACCTGTTTAAAAATTAATATTATTAATAGAAAAGATAAATTTTCAAAATTATATGTACGTTTATCTGACGTTCTTACGGTGAAGGAAAACATCGTGAGGAAACCTGCGCACGACTATGAAGAAATTCGAAGGTTGTGCGTGAATGAGCCGAATCCACATTGGGCCTGCGTGGCCGACTAAGTCCTATTTATCCTATATGGATAGGCTTGTGCCCCTCGGCGGGGTCGTATAATGAGCTGATGATGATGATTCTACATTTGACCCGCGTCATAGGTTATGGCTCTTAACTCCCAATTTTAAATTTAGTCTAATATCAGTTTTGTGGGAAGGCTGTCCCTGCAGTGGGATTAAACAGGATGATGAGGTAGGTATTATGGATATTACGATGTTATATTCTCTTGTTTTATTGGAAGTGCCCTATGAATATTGATATTTTGAGTGCCAACATGTGCGTGTTTTTTGCTATATTCCAATATTTGTATCGTTCGTTAATTTTTACATCAAATAAATACAAATGCTTCTATTTTATACATTAAATGCAAAATGGTGGGGCAAGATCTAAATTTGATGTAGGCAAGATGCATTTTACGAGGCTGCCTAGTGGCTAACGCAAGATGGATTTTATTACGAGAAAAAAATATATACAAAATTTTCATTGTAATTTATGTTTTTCTCTAAAAAACGAATATGGTAATTATGAACATATAGCAAATATGTAGCAGCCGGTATTTTAAATTATTTGCAGCACGACACTCAAGCTCTATGACTCAGTAATCCACTAAAAGGAAATGGTAGGAAAATGTTTTGTAAATGACGGCAGTGTTGTTGAGTTACGTCCTAAATCTGAGTTTAGTAGTAATTTACTTAGTACTTTTTGCTAGACTTGATAAGTCAATAAATACAGTCATATTCACTGACATTCACACAGCGCCATCCAGTCCCAAACTAAGCATGAGCCTGTAAAATGGGTACTAAACAACGGATAAACATACATATATAACTTTTTTTGTAAATACAAACATAAAAATACCCAGACCACTACAAACAGACATTTTCATGCACACAAATGTGTGTAATGCCCGGGATCGAACCCGGAACCCTTTGTATAGTAGCCGACGTCTCAACCACTACACCAAATCGGTCGCCAATTAATTTAACTATACATATCTATGTTTGTGTTTGCGGGTCTTGGAGGCTATAGGCACCTTGGACCGCCAGGTTCAAGTCACCAACACAAACACACAAATTATGAAATCAAGAATAAACCTTCAACATAAAAGTATAATGTAAAACATAATGTTCATTTATTTATTTATTTAAACTTAATGCACTATACAAAAAGACAGTACAAGGGCGAACTTAATGCCTAGAGGCATTCTCTACCAGTTTACCACAAGGCCATGCAGAAAATTAATAATAGGTGCGGTAAAAAAAATTAATGAAGAAACTTAAAAAAATAAAGAACAAAGAAGGTTTAAAGAAACTAAAAACGATACTAAAAAAATAAACTAAAATGCTTATACTTAAAACAAATGTATATAAATATACAATAAAATAGATATAAATACATATATCAACATAGACAATATACAAATATTAATTTAAATATATATAAATAATAATATAATAAATATATAAAAAAATAATAAGCAAACACATTAACTATTCGAACGAAAATAGTCCAAAACTTTCCTTTTAAAGGAAGCTTTATATATAGATAAATAAAATAAACAATTGCGGTTTATTGATACAAACTTTAAACAAATGCTTGTCTTACTAAAGTCAGCAATGTGTGTTATTCCTTCCTTATATTTGACAACCCATGTAATATAAATATTGTATTCACTTCTTGTAATAAAATAATTTTAGTATTCAATCACACTACTGAAATAAGAACTAAGGGAGACAAAAACACCAAACACAACATTATACATAACAATTGAAAGATTATTCAAGTTTACCGCTTAGTTTTATTTTTTGACAGCTAATGTTGCTAGTATTAGCAAACAAATTAAACGTACCCATTCTTAGTAATTTTGTCGAACAAAAACAGATATTATTCGTAAAAATCTTCCAGCTACAGGTAATCGATTTGGTATTTTTATGTACAAATGGATTGCAAACAACATTATTAAATGGTCATAACATTGCAAAGTACTTTTTGAATGGCAACACACATTGTTATGCACAGCAGCACACTTCGCAAATGGCGTCCTCGTGACGGAGGATCGTTTGCCGTCAAAATGCATTCGCGATGTTAGATTAATATTTTTACACTTTATTTGCTGTTACAATCGTTAAAATTACACCGGAAACTGGTAAGTATTTATGATAAATGTGAAGTAGTGACCTTATTACGTAACCCGCATATTATGTTGAGTCCTCAATATGATATACTGTCTCGCTCATTTGTTATGATTTGCCTCTGTCATTATTTACAATCGCCGACGTATATGCATCTCTTTCGTTTCCACAGTTTTCTTGCAATAGGTTTTTCATTTTTAAGTGCCCGAGCGACCGAGACCACCGGAGGAAAGCGGGGCCCCGTTGGAAAAATATGAACAATTTTGCGCTCTTAAAAATTATTGATTTTTCATCGTTAAAAAACACACGCTAGTAAAGTACTAATTGCATACGTGATGTGATGTCGTGAGGTCTCGCATGTGAGTACTATGTCTATTTTAGTAGTTTTCCCTTATTAGATATTGTGATTTTGCAGTCACATTTTTCAGGTCCGACAGTGTCGTTCGTCGTAGTGTTGATTTAATATTTTTTTTCCTAAAGTTATCGCGTTGTAATTGTTTAAATATTGATTTTCATAGTGCATGTATGTGTGAGTCAGGCGCTATTCGAATGTTTATAACATTAGTGGGGCCTGTTACTATTTTGGGACCGACCAAATGTTGGCTTAATGCTCATGTTAAACCATTTTGCTCAGTGGCGTGAGGTACTTGCCAAGGAACAACAATTTTGTTTGGTTTCCCGTGCAGTGTTATAGTGTTATTTTCGCACACTTCAGTCCCGGTAAGTTGTCGTAGATGTTTTGGGAAATTCTACCTCTATGTTCAAGTTTTTTATCGGTCGAATAGCTTAGCTAATATTTACCGTTACCTATATGGAACGTAAAAATCTGATAAGATATTTTTAAAGTACCTTTGGTGTGAACCATGGCCGGTATCTTTTGAGTCATCTTATCAATTTTCTTTCAGGCATTAGATTGCGTTTTTAAGGTTCAATTTGAAATTAGACACATATCCATTTTGTCTTAGTTTAGTGATAACATTTTTAGTTCGTTCCTTACGTGTAACATTTTTGTATTTTTTTATCATAAACCCACTCAAAACTCGTGATCGAACAATCAAACCATGCAAATTGCGTTCGTTATCATTGCGCCTGAAGCCATATAAGACCTTGAAACGTTCTGAGTCTTGGACCCGAGAGCTGTGTGCTACTCGGAAGTATTTAAATAGACGTTATTGAGCACCTTGCCAGTAACAAAGTGCTTAATTCAGGCGTCTATTTGGTCATAATTATATTGCACGTCTTCGGCAAAACATGTCGATTGACAGATTCTCTATTCAAAATTTGTTTTCTTTTTCACGTGATAATATCGCGATTGGAAATGCAAATCGGTAATTTATCAAAATATTTAATATTTCTCTCGTATATTAGCTACCTATCCTATATATGCATTAATTAATAAATATTCACTAATACATTATTAACTTTCCTAAGTAGATAAAAAAGAGCACTAATATTCAATACAAACCTTCTTACTTAAATAGGTAGAGGTACTACAGGGACCTATCTTTAATAAGTTTATGTATTAAGTCATTTTGCACAGGTAGTCATAAAACTCATTCTGTGTATATTTTTAAACTCACTTTGTTCTCCATGTAAATTACGCATTATTTACCAAATTGTGTTTTCTAAGATCATCCCTATTTACTGAGAAAAGCTATTAACTATAAAAAAAACTCGTCTGATAGCAATCTTACTTTTTTCTATTTGGTTTAATTTTCATTAAGTTAATTGCCAGACTTATTCAAAATCGAACCTTACCTATCCATCAAACTTTGATGGGATAGGTTAGGTTACCAAATATTGAAATTATTGATTATTGGAATAACCTAAGGAACTACTTTATGAGCAAAGTCACCAAAACACGTAGATCTTAAAAATGACTTACACTTACGACATACAACACTACGTAGGTATATCATTGTTCTTGCACCGTAGATATCAATTTAACTTAAGACATGACGTCACACTATTATTGTTAGGTATCTCGTGAAAACAACAGTTTAACTGTTTGTAAAACTAAAAGGTTAGTAAAAATCCAAATTTTGGATTTAATATCCAAAATCTGATAATTTGCCAAAAATCTGCTACTTTTTTTTAAAATCCTCTGGATATCTCGACACTTACCAAAATATAAACAAAATATGAGTAACATAAACAAATGATTACTTACGTACTTTCTTTCCTTTTTCAATGAAGTTTACCTTTTAGGAATTTTTAATACTTTTTTCACAATTTCATACCGTAATCTGTCGTAACTGTATTTTATAGGAATTTAATTAAAATGATTTATAAAATGTTATTATTAAAAATTATTTTCTAAAGAACGAAAAATTTAAATTAGATTTGAATATAAAAATTAAGCAGACTTGTTTGTGGCTATTGGATTTTGTATTTTTTTAGATATTCTTGGTGGTTTTGGAAAAATGACGCATGCACATTACTGATATTTTCAATAAAGCAGGTTTATTATGACGTGTTGAAAAAAAAAATGCCTGAAAATATCATGTAACACGATTCTTGGAAGCGTGTCTGGCCTCAAATCTCCAGTTATTTATACGAGTCTGCAGGCAGACCCCCGCTTGGTTTATTTCGGGCGCGCCCTAGGGTCATTGAACGCGGCCCTCGGGTAGACCTCGATTTTTTTACTTATCTAAGGATCGCTCCCTTTTACTTGGCTTTCAGTACAATTGATACCCACCCTTGTGATGGGTGGTTTTTTATTTAACAGATATTGATGCTTTCAATGAGTATCTCATTGTTTTGGATATGTATTATGAATGTTCATTGTGCGAATGTGGATGGAATACCCGAGGTAGTACTTATCAAGACCAAATTGGTCAAGGACCTTCAGAAGGCTGGGTTCCCAAGCAAAAAGAATCAAAGGATATGTATGAAAAAATTGATGGATGTGAAGGAAGCAGATAAGATTGTCAGAACCTCGTAAAGTGGCGTCAGGTTCACACTTAGTGTACAAGAACCATGCTTCGGCAAGAATGAAACTATACCGAATGATAACCACGGCTTTATTGAACACTGGCATTTTTTCCAAATGATTACTGATACAGATGGCCTTTACAGCTTCACCGGGCAATTGGCGAGCGCAGATAGCTCTCAACCTTAAATTTTACACAACGAGCCTAAGGGCGACCCAGAGTAGAACTCGAACTCGGCTTAGGGCGTTACGAGAAAAGCATACTGGCGTGAATTATCGCTTTTTGATGCGTCGTTGAGTGAGTGAAGTTAAAGTGAAGCCTTAACCCTAGATAGATAACCTACGTCGATAGCCAAATGGAAAAAAACGAAAACCTTATAGATTCGTCATGTTTGTCTGTCTGTCCGTATCTGATTCCCTTTTTGCAAAATTATGAAGGCTCTCTGCGGCCAACAGCGAAAATTCCATAAAAAAACGCATGTAACAAATGTAGTAAAAACACATAAAATGAAAAAGACTTTGTACTAAGAAACGACCCTCAAAGTACACTAAGCCCCGTTTTCTAGAACGAATATCAAGCCTTAAACTTTACTTAAATACAGAGAGAAAGGAATGACACTCTTATCGTAGGTATAACGCGCTATCCCTTTTTTAACTCGATTTATGTTAAATATCAACGTCGAGTCTCGTTCTAGAATAAGGTCCTAAGAGTCAGCCTACGGCAAGTAGGGATTTACAAGTAGGAGTACCTAAAACATCGCTAAGTAAGCGTATGCTGAGTATGATTAGAAAACGAGGCTTTGCTGGATGCATATATGCATGCAATGTAATTTTGCCTTACAAACGTCACGCTTACGAATGTCAAAACAAAAAATTAATAAAAAAAATAAAGTAAAGCAAATATAATTATTTATATTGAAAAATTGCATCACAGGTTTTGGCATATTAGAAAGAAAGCACCCATGAAATCTCTAAACCAGCCCCTACTCTCCCCGCGGATGCCGTAACCGGCTTAGAGAACTCATTCAGCAGTTTTTACTTGGTGGTAGACTATACCGAGTCGTCTAGGTAGGTACCGCCGCAGTGCCAGATATATCATCCCGTGAAATAAGAGTGATGTGCACTTTTGTGTTTCGGGATGAAGGCACTGTAGCTAGTGAAATAACCCAACATTATATTTGTTGTCTCGGGTGACGTGTGCAGTGCGTCATTGATGGAGAATAATAACTGTTTATTTATCGGTTGCTGGTCTCCTTCAATGCTTCAGGCGGATCACTTACCGTCAGGTGAGCGTTCTGATCGTCGTGTTCACTTCGCAACCTAAAAAAAAGGACTCCCCACTCTATTTATAGTTTCTTATTTTTAACCCCCGACGCAAAAAGAGGGGTGTAATAAGTTTGAAGTGTCTGTCTGTCTGTGTGTCTGTCTGTCTGTGGCATCATAACTCCCGAACGCATGCAGTGATTTCAATTTAGTTTTTTTTGTATTAAAGGTGACTTATGTGCGAGGGTTCTTAGACATGTTTGATGAAAATCGGTTGAGCCGTTTAAAAGTTGTGAGGAGTGAAAGTGGGGAGAGTAACCGAATGACTGCAAATATACTTGGACTCAAATGAAATCTAACTTAACCTAATCTACCTATAAAAAGTATGAAATAAAAATTAAATTAAAAATTTAAAAAACCCCCGACACAAGAACTTAAGTAATTTCCCTTTAAAAATTAAAAAATTATAAAAGAAACTTAATGTTAAAGTACCTAAGAATCTATTGATAATTCTATAAAAAAAACGTCGCGTTGGGGGACCCTGACTAATAAAAGAACGTAAAAGCCTAAAGAGGTAACCATCTTATGAAAAATATCGTAGATATGAAAGAAATAATTAGGAGCGGTCCCCCAACGCGACAGTTTTTTTTAGAATTATCAATAGATTCTTAGGTACTTTAACATTAAGTTTCTTTTAAAGAGAAATTACTTAAGTTCTTGCGTCGGGGGTTTTTTAAATTTTAAATTTTTTAAATAAAAATACGTTATAATACCATTACGAATATGCTGTACTATTGCTAAGAAAACAAAATCGGTCACCGATTATCGGGTGTGTACTTGTAAGCAAAATCTTAGATATTTTCTCTTCAACCTGTTGCAGTCCATTGCTGGACATACGTCTCCCCTATTTTTCGACAGATAAATAATTAGTTACGTCACCTTTTGAACGCTACGCTACAATGATGATGATGAAATGTTTACAAAATTACACAAGAGATACTCGTATGTCTAAAAAATACTTGTGAGGTGTTAAATACCATGGAAGACGATACTTGATCAAAATGTGTGTAATATTGTAAACAAGAAGTAAGCAAACCTGGTTGTACGTTGTCACGTTTTGTACCCATTTACACTAAGCTGACGCCACTATTCATAAATAAATAATTATCCACTGACATTCACACAACGTCATCTAGCCCCAAGTTAAGCGTGAAGCTTGTATTACGGTACTAAACAACTGATAAACATACATTTTTTTTTGGAAATTTAACATACATATTATACATAGAAAACACCCAGACCAATACAAACAGACATATTCATGCATACAAATGTTTGTACTGCCCGGCTGATGAAATTTATGTCATCATCAATGACGTAGGTATGGAGAAATCTAAACAAATCTGATGGTCACAGCTTTCAAATCAACTAATCCTAAACGCTCAACTAAAAGTTATAACTGTCTAACATTATCATTTTTAATGATTGTAGAATAGGTAATTAGTTCAATGACACATAGCAAAAAAGTCGAAGCAACACATTTATTTAATTTTACAATGTGTTTTCGCATTACATCCTTTATTAATTTTGAAAGCCAATTGTTTTCTTTTTTGATAATTTAAAATAACAATTCGGTGGCTCATTGATGTGGACCGTTGCCTGAGGAGGAGGATTCAAAGGTTGTGCGTGAAGTCGTCCAATCCGCACTAATCCCGCGTGGACGACTAAGGCGGTAAGGCCTATACACCCGCGTTCGTGTAGGATTTGCATTTTGTATTTGAGTAAAATCATCTTACAATTAATATTGTCTACAGTAAGTTATTCTATGCCCAAGAGCAAATCGATTCCTAGCTCACAGATGGCGCCGTAGCATTACATAACCATGTGACATAGTTGCATACGTTACAGCATTGTTTCCTGAAGCGCTAAGAACGGAGATTTAGGTTTTCAGCTTCTGCGTGTACCATTTGTTTGTAATGATTTTAATAAAGCGAAATAAAATTGAAAAATATCAATTTGTATTGAACAAGTTAAGTGTTGTCAAATGAAGATTATAATTGGGCTAAGAGCCATCTTCCATTTTAGTTTCGGAGTTATAGCTATAGGTTGGTGAGGATTATGGCTTGAACGTCAAGCTGTAATCCTCACCAACCTCACTTCTCGCAAACGGAAGTTAAAGAATTGGGTTCCAAAAAATAGTCATGAAATAGTCGCAACGATATGCCAAATTTGAGAAATAGTACTCAGGAGGTTCCCGAGATATAAAGGTTCCTTGGTGACGATTATGGCTTGAACATTTGAAAACTTAAAATTTCTCCGAAACTACTACAACTACAAATAAAAATTGAAGGAGACCAACTACTGATGAACAGTTATTCTCCATCAATGCCGCACTTCACCCGTGACAACAGATCTGATGTTGGGTCTCTTATACCCGCTAAATTCACCAGCTATAGTGCCCTCATCCCGAAACACAAAAGTGCATAACACTCCTGATTCACTATCTGGCACTACGGTGGTACCTACCTAGACAACTCAGTATCGAGTCTACCGCCTAGTAAATTGAAAACAAAGCCTTTACCAAATCTCTTGTCGGTATCTTCTCAGCTTAGGTGTGGTACGCTTCACTACTCTAAACAAGTGTTGCCACCTTAGCCCTTTTGTAGCTAGATCTAGCACTTTTTAGTATAGGTGAACTCCTTTTTTAACGATTTAGCCAAAGAGCAATATAGCTCTTTTTCACTGTCTTGAAAATATTAGCAAATATGAAGTTTTCGACATGGTAACAAGTACTTTTTTGCTATCTTATCGGTCATGATGACCTTTTTTTTAGACAAGCTAAAAAAACGGCTTCATGACATGATTTCAGCATTTTTAGGACAGAAAATCTTTTGACGCTCAATCTAGCCCTTTCTAGCTCATTTTGTCCTCCCAAAAAGCTCTTCTTTTAAAAATCAGGTGGCAACACTGCTCTAAACGTGTGGTAGCTTCATTTGACATTTATATTGGTCAAAGACTCGTTAGTATAGGGTTCCACAAAACAGATTGTCTATTGTCTTTCCGCGATAGTCTTAGGCCAAATTTGTTTTTCTAATTGTTATTAAACCGATAGACAAGTGCCTAGCAGTGGATCGTTAAATATAAATGACTACGTCATCCACTGGTAAACTTAAATTAAATGAAAAATGTTGTCGAAATAAATTGGCATTTTTTTATCAAAGCGAATTCAATATACCTATGGTATTTGCGGTTGTTTTGTTTTTAAAACGACTTATCTAAGAAATAGTCATAACTTTGGTGTCCATAAGTTATTTTGAAAGACTGCAATAATGATACTCATCTAGCAAAGCGGTGTCTAGCTCAAAATAAATACACCTCTATAGGGTCAGACATGCCCTCTTTTAGCGTCGTCTGTTATTGATTTTTATGTTCTACTGCCTTTTTGTTTGTAACTTTAGCCGCGCGGGGTTGCGCGACATATAGTCGTCTCGCTCGCGCACATGAATCAACTTTAACCAATTATGATACGGATAAAAGTTTCACGTTGCATATTGTATGGAAGTATGTATGTTTATCGAAATCAATATGATCGTGTGGTAGGGTATTTTCATATTATAAATTTTGTTGTAACATTAAAATTTACTAAATCTTCTAATTTCGATTGGCTTGGCATGGCTCGATTCTTATTGAATTAAAGTATCACTGAGAGGTTGTTGCTACCTTCATGGTCTAGCTCAACGCTCCGTTTAAGTGACGTGGAGATCACATAGCGAGGGGCTTATTAGGTGTAGACTCTGTACTGAGTCGTCTATAGTCGTCTGTAGGTACCACCGCAATGTCAGATATACTGGGAAATAGTGTTTTGCACTTCTGTATTTCGAGATGAGGGCATTGTAGCTAGTAAAATACCGGGTATAAGAGACCTAACATCTGTTGTGAAGGGTGATTGAGATGAATAATTGTTTATCAGTTACGGACCTCTTTCGATGCCTGATGATCTGATGAATGTCCTGACTGCCCTGAACACTTTGTAACATAAAATAAATAGTCAAAGTCACTTAGTGGGAATTTCCAGTTTGTTTGACATTGCAGGCACTTGATTGTACGAAAAAAAGATGATACCGTGCTTGAGAGGCACGATAAACATTTGGTTCCGGGTATATAATATTAGGATAGTTGCTTACTATCCTTAGAATAAACCAATCCACAGTGCGCCTGCATGTTTTGGGTTACGCCTTATCTCCCCATGGCCATACTTTGTTGGAATGCAGTGTCAAAATGGTTTGAGACCCAATGTTACCAGAAAATAAAAAATAATACTTATTGCGTATTTTTGTTTCTTTCCAGGTACATACACGAGACCTAGAAAAATCAGTTCCAGTATTAAATTCTATTCAATCTAGTCTTACATGTTTCTACTTAAAATTATAAATTTGTACTTAAAAAGGTGTATTTAAAGAGAGGAAAACAAGATATATAAGCTTAAAGTACTGTGATATAAAAGTTTTTGTGGACTTTTACAAGTGCAATTTTAGTGTAGTTAGTCGGCCAAAGATAATATATTAGTAATATGTATTGAACTGAAGATAAGATTCGAAGATGTCGTCCCAACCGCAACAATTCTGCGTCCGATGGAATTCCTACCATACTAATTTACAGGTAATTATGAAGAGATTTACTAATTAAGTAATTATTTTATATTGAATCAGAAAGGTGCGAACCTGTAGGCTGTCAAATATTAATTTATTGAATCTAACGCAAATCTCCAAATTTGTTACCCTACCCCATTAGTTAGTTATTAGTTAGTTCATTGTTTATTATCTAAATAATAATGAACTAAATAAATGCACAATCTCACTCAAAAGTGTCCGCAGCAAAATTCGGCCCATCGCGTTCGGTTTGCAGAATTTTCGTTCGTAATCACGTCACTCCTACATGTCATAATGACAGTATAGTGCTCGTGCTTTTGTTTTGTACTCTTACAATAGCGCGTTAAGGCCAAATTTCATGTATAATTTTACGTTCTAAATTTAACTAATTATACGTATGTATCATGCGGCTCCGACATTTTTTGGTTGACGTTTCTTCGTGATTGTGCATTTACTTAGTTTATTGTTGATCTAAGCCCTACCTAGACAATGTATCTACTATTTATAATATCTATATATATCCACACAGCGCTATGTATATTACCCGCGGTATAAGATATTATCCCTCAGTAAAACGTAGCGCGAAGCTCACGCGTCGTTCGCTGCGCGCCGATCAGTACATTGCTTAACGTTTCTAAAATAAAAGTATCCTATGTTTTTCCTAATTAAATCAGTTACCGTCATAAAAGTTCCGTCCAAATCGGTCCCGCAGTTTCAGTGATTACCCGGAACAAACAGACACACAAACAAAAATAAAGGTATAATCATATATAGAAAATATGTGGAGATAAAGAATAGTCGACTTATGCAGTGAAACAACTCTTGGTAAATTAAAATAATATATTAAAAGTAGAAAAACGTCTGCCATTTACAAATAGTGAAAGAGAAGAGAGAAACATAAAACAATCAATTAATTATATTCTTTTTACATTTGACATTCTTGTCATCAAAAAAAGGTTGCATATTTAACAATATACATGAAGAAAAAAATGTTATTTCAATATTACAAACATACACTCCAATTTATAAGTATAGAAAATACAATTCAAAATGGATTATTGTAGGATTTGATTTGATAACCCTGACTTTTCCTTCCAGGCGGTGTTCCCGCGTCTGCTATTAACCGAGCAGTTTGCAGACGTGACGCTAGCCTGCGAGTCCCGTCAGCTGCGATGCCACAAACTAGTGCTGTCCGCTTGCTCTGCCTATCTCGAGCGGCTGCTGCTCCAGAACCCTTGTAAACACCCCATCGTACTGATGAGGGATATGAGGCAAGTGTCTCGTTATGCTGGTCGTTTAGTTTTATAAGTAGATCTCAACACATTCCTGGGAGCTCTGGTCTTGCAAATGTTTATAAGCAGCGGTGTCACAATCAGGTGAGCTTTTTGCTTAATAAGTGAAATAAAAGCAATATTAAAAAACTATTTTTATATCTTAAGTCGCATGCTAGAGCGCCAGTGCTCATTGGTGTGGAGTGTTGCCTTCCGATTGGACGGTGCAGGTTTAGACCCGCCACGTACCAATGTGTTTTCGAATTTTCGAAAATAAATGTATGTTATCCGACGCTCTTACGGTGAAGGAAACCATCGTGAGGAAACCTGCGTACGTCTACGAAGAGATTTAAAGGTTATGCGTGATGTTGCCCAACCCGCACTGGGCCCGCGTGGACGTTTAAGGCCTAATCACCCTATACGGGTAGGCTCGTGCCTCTCGGTGGGACGTATAATGAGCTGATGATGATTCTATGAGTCAGTGGTATTTTTCCAGTCGAGCCGGACGTGCCCAACCATGGCTCACACACATTTACTTCTTGTAATAATACAGTTCTTATTACAGGTTTAGTGAAATGCAAGCATTAGTGGATTTCATGTATAAAGGCGAAGTGAACGTGACACAAGAAGAACTGCCCAGTCTGCTCAAATCGGCCGAAGCTCTTCAAATCAGAGGTATATATTTTACTAGCGACCCGCCCCGGCTTCGCACAGGTGCAATGCTGATAATAGGCACGCTCCCTCTGCCCCGGTCGGCCTGTAGGTACCGCCTAAAAACTAACAGTATTTCTCCACTATTTAATGGGTGATACTATACATATCAACCTTCCTTTTTAATCACTCTATCTATTAAAAAACGCATCTAAATCCGTTGCGTAGTTTTAAAGATAAGCATACATAGGGATATAGGGTCTGAAAAAGCGACTTCGTTTATACTATGTAGTGATTAGAATGTTTCGCCGCCGTATATAGCCAGATTGCTGATCATTTCAACAATTCACAATCCTGTGCATAACATAACATAGGTTACAGTTAACTTTGATTTTCGAAATTATATGTTCGTTTATCCGATGCGCCTACGGTGAAGGAAAACATCGTGAGGAAACCTTCATGCACGCCTGCGAGAAGAGATTCGAAGGTTGTGTGTGAAGTCATCCAATCCTCACTGGGCCCGCGTGGACGACTAAGGCCTATACACCCGCCAAGGGTAGGTAAATAGACGTATGATGGTGAATTTGTCCCAATTAATTAACTTTTATTACACCCACCAATGCGCACTGGACCTGCCTTATGGATTACGGTGGAATCTCTCCATTAATGTTATCATCATTACAACCTGGAACGACCACTGGTGATCGTAGGCCCTGTAATGACTCCCATGCGAACCGATCCCTAGCAGTTGACATCCATCTGCTACCCGCCACCTTAACCAGTCTACCTGTTTAGGGTAATTAATGTAACATATAATAACCAAAATATAATAAGAGCGTCGGTGGCTCAATGGTGTGGACTGTCGCCTTCCTACCGGAGGCTGTTCAAATCCCGATTACGTACCAATGTGTTTTCGAATTTTCGAAAATATATGTACATTATCCGACTCCTTACGGTGAAGGAAAACATCGTGAGGAAACCTTCATGTACATACGCCTGCGAAGAGATTCGAAGGTTGTGTGAAGTGTGAAGTCGTCCAACCCGCACTGGGCCCGCGTGGACGACTAAGGCCTAAACATCCTATACGGGTAGGCTCGTGCCCCTCGGTGGAGACGTTTAATGAGCTGATGACGATGACTACCAAAATTATGACATTATTTATAACATAAAATACATGTTTCTCTCAAAAATGAGTTGTCTCACCAGACTTGGTTGGTTTCTTACCATATACTTTCATTACAATGTTGTGTACTCGTATAACTAAAGTTGGAACTTGTTAAAAGGCCTTGTTCCGGCGATTCCGGCGGAGGACGAGCTGACTTCGCCGTGGCCAGCGACGCGCTCGTTGCCCACGCCGTCGCCAAGCCCACGCCCACTGCCCAGCCAACGCCCACGCCTGCACTCAACGGAAACGGTCAGTATACGGAGAAGAAACGCAATTTGGTGTTGCGGTTGACAGATCGGCTGCAACACCAAGGGATCCGGGTTCGATCCCCGGGAATTACAAACATTTGTGTGCATGAACATGTTTTGGTCTGGGTGTTTTTTATGTATATATGTATTTACAAAAAAAAAGTATAAATATGTTTATCGTTGTTTAGTACCCATAATACAGGCTTCACGCTTAACTTGGGGCTAGATGGCGTGAATGTCAGTGGATATTTATTGATCTTTGAAGATTTGACCCACCATGTAATACACAGTCATGTTAGTGAACAAAACTAAAGCTGGCATTTTTATTGAAATAATTTATTCATAATGTATATGACTTGTCAAATAGACGAGTATTTATGTATATAATGGGACAAAAAATGCGACTTTGTATAATAATATGATTTTATATAATGTGACAAGGCAATAGGACTCTACAATGTGCCAAGCCATTATAAGACTGTATAATATGACAAGCCATTATACGACTTTGTTTAATGTGACAAGTCACAGTATGACGAGTCATAAAGTGACTTTTTACTACGCAAAATATTAAATTCCAAACAATTGTACCGACAGGATCTAACCACCAATCGCAAAAGAGTCCGCCGAGCGCGAGTCCGGACACTGAAGCGGAGGTAAAACAAGAGAGTGTTGAAGAGGACGGACTGTACTACGGCGACTTGGACCCACATCATATGGACTATCACGAGGTACTGAACTGAGGATGAAACTAGATTTCAGACTTGGTACTGAGTCGTATAGGTAGGAACCACCGCAGTGCCAGATATCGTCCCGTGGAATGGGAGTGTAGGAAGGTCGGGAACTCATTTGTGGGATTCAGCAATAAAATATTTAATAAGCTACCACAAAATATAATTGATTTTCCCCTGCATAAGTTTAAGTCACATGTAAAGTCGATTTGAATGAAAAAAGGTTACTATAGTATCGAAAATTATATAAATGATAAAAACTCATGGACATGTTGATCTCCACGCCTGCACTACTTTTGTTTTTTTGTTATCATCTATTTAGATTTATATAATACTTAACTGCTTAATAATACTTTTGTAGATTATTATATTTTTACCAATACTTAATATAATAAAAATTGTGAATATAATTTGCTTTATATAATTATTTTGTTTACAAATGATTATACTAAACACATTTTTTTTGAAAAGAGTGACTACTGGGTTTCTTCCTGGTTTCTTCTCAGTGGAAAACTACCTCCCGAACCAGTGGTAGTTCCATTTGACATTCATAAGTGTTCTGTAAGGACTTATATTGAATAAACACTTCATTTTCATTTGTATTGCATTTCTCTGTTTCGGAATGAGGGCACTGTAGCTAATAAAGTTCTTGGGTATAAGAGACCTAACATCTGTTGTCTTATGCATGGCATAGCGCTCACATACTTTAACTATACGATACCTTACCATTATTATGTTACGTTACCATATGTAACTGTGCGTTACCGTATGTTTTTATATAATAAAAGAACAGGACGGTCATTGTGCTCACCTGGTGATAAGTGGTATCTGACCATGACACATGCAGTGTTGAAAGAAATTAATAATAGTAGGGGAATGTTGCCAGCCTTATGGGTACCATGTCACAGACTAGGGACAGTGATTTGGGACACCTTTTTTACGTTTTGTAGGTTTCTTAGTTTTTATTATTTGAATTAATTTATTTTGTTTAGTTGATAGTATTAAAACAAACTATTATTTAATAAAAGTAATATTTCTACTTTTATATATGCCTGGTGTCGCCCAATTATATAAATTAAATGTCAAATTTTATTGAAATTGATAATATAAATTTGTTCTATTCCATTTTATAACAGTAGGTAAAAATTATTTTCCATCAAGACTGCACCGCGTCTTTCCGAGACCAAGATTTTAGGTCTTTATACCCGGTAATGTGACTAGCTACAGTGCGCTCATTAAGAAATACAGAAGTGCAAAACAGTAGAGTCGCGGTGCTTACTAAGTAATTCGGCATAAAGCTGAGTGGGCACCTTTCAGTGTCCTTACTGTAATTTAGACTAAGATGTATAACTTTGTATGTGTTGGCACTGAATAAATGATTTTATTATTATTTTATTGGACGATGTCTGGCACTACGGTGGTACCTACCCAGACGACTCAATACCGAATCTACCACCTAGTAAGTAATTGTATGTCGCCGTATGTTAGCGTGCCGTTACTGTACGTTACCGTTTATTGCAGGACGAGGAACATGGCAAACCCGGCAGCAGTCTTGGTCAGACATCAGGTCAGTTCTTTTACTGTAAACATTTGTCTACAAATATATAATTTATAAAGATTATATTCATTGTGATTGGTCTCTACTCGTATAACTTAGCTTTGAACTGCGCTTCGAGTGGCTTTAGATGATTCGTAGAATATTCTTATTGAGTTATTATCGACAATAAACGTTTTTTTTTAAATTAGATGTCTTGAATTCCTATGGAATATTAATCGATGGCGTAGCAATGTTTTACATCGCGAAAGAGATATACTTTATTTTCTATGGCAAATTATTTAACTCTTATTTATTGCTCTATTGATTTATTTCTCAGCCCTTAATATGTTGTTTTTATCGTCCCACTGTAAAATATCTTAGCTGAAAGCACAACTGTCATTCTTTACCTCAAAATACGTAGGTATCTCTCAAACAAAATATAACAGAAATAATAAAGAATACGTTAAAACATTTAAATTAACGTAGTGCTCGAAGCGCGGTAATAACTATATTTACACGACGCGAATAACGTTTGCGTAGACGTTAATTTTCAATATGGTTACTAGAAGCGTTACCGTGAGTGTTTGAGCGCGAATTGATAAAAAGACAAGTGAGAAAAAGCACATGAACAATATAGAGAATGTCTGTAAGGTAGGCTAAGTTCAATTATATTGATTGGTTATATATTTAGTAGAAATTAGATGAACCATGAATGTTGTTTTGAAGAACAAAAAATGCATATTTTTTCCGTATTTTTTTATTTATTTTTATTTACATAGCAGTACTATCTTACAGACATTTGTCTTTCTATGTTTTTTTTTATTTTTTACCAGCACTAGCATTCATGGTTCGCAAATGCATGTGGTATTTTTCACGCGTAAAATGGAATGGAACTTAATAAAGTTGTGTTTCTAGGTCGCCGTTCAGCTCCTTACATAAGAGTAAAACCGGAAAGCGAATTATTCTTCCAAAACAAACTGCAAAGCTTGGCCAAAGCTAATTCCGATTACATAAGCCGCCTTTCCAAAATGAATCCCGTAGAGATAAAGAACGAATTCAACAAATACGGCATCACAAACATGACGCCCGAAGATTATACAAGAAGTCAAGAGAAATCCGAAAATGACTACTACAAATCTTGGCTAGAACAGAACGGAGAGTTGGAAGTGTCTCTACTCAAAGTAGGACAAAAAAGAGCCAAAGAACAAAAGCAGCTAGCAAAGTCAGAGGTAGAATTGATACCCAAGAGTCAAGTTAAAGATGTCGAGAAATCCCAAAGACGTAGAGGTCGCCCCCCACTATTCAAAGATAAAAATCTAGACATAGGCGAAACTGTGCTTAAGTCGGATCTGGACCAATTTCTGGAGGGGAAAGAGGTTAGCTCTTCGGGCTTGTCGAGGAAGGATCTAGAAAAGGCTATGATGGGAAAGTTTAATCCTAATAGGAGATATTCAAATGAAGCAATGTGGGCCGCTCTCATGGATGTCAAGAAAGGAGGTAGTATTTATAGGTGAGTGTCATACATCTATATATGTATAACTCGAAGGTGACTGACTATTGACTGACTGACATAGTGTTCAATCAACGCACAGCCCAAAAGGACGGATCGTGCTAAAATGTGGCATGCAGGTAGATGGTACGACGTAGGCATCCGCTACGGAAGGATTTTGATTAATTCTTCCCCTTACCAAATACTCATCTTTCAAAATAATGACAGATTTACCATTAGCAGCGCCCTCCGAAGCGCGAAATCTTCCCATAGTGCTTTGTGGTTAGCGATACGCCTGATCATAACATATGCAGTGTTGAAGGAATTAATAATAGTATATGCATTATATACCCTTACCATTGCCCTACACCCGTCACCCGAAATACCCGGTAATTTTACTAGCTACAGTACCTCATCCTAAACACAGAATTGCAAAACAGTCCTTTTTGAAGCGACGATATCTGGCACTACGGTGGTACCTACCTAGAAGACTCAGTACCGAGTCTACCTAGTTAAAGGCAGATGATGATGTTATAGCATTTGCCATTTAAATAAATATCCACTGACATTCACTCAGCGACATCTAGCCCCAAGTTAAGCGTGAAGCCTGCCTAAAAAACGGATAAACATACTTTTTTTTGTAAATACATACATATTATACATAGAATATAACATATCATAAAAGAAGAATATCAGGCATTACGGTGGTACCTACCTAGACGACTCAGTACCGAGTCTACCTAGTAAGTAGTATAGCACACATTTAAATATAACTCGTTATTCTTTTTATCTTCTAGGGCGCCCAAACCACAAAGTGCCGCGCAAATCCCTACGCAACTGGATGAAGCGTTGCCACATCAAATCCTCGTTCCCCATGCCGCAACAGTTGAAACAGTTCGTGGAGAACAGCAAAAGAAGGGTACCAGAGTCAGGTCACGGAGCCGGATAACTACGAGTTGGAGTTTGGCAAGCATTTCCTAATGAACGCGTCCAGCGATGACGATAAGCAAGAAGGGAAAGGTATGGACAACGAGACGGATGATGCTGTGAACATGTCTTTGCATTGATTTACGGAAGGTCGGGACGTAGATTTTGAACATAGCTAGACTGGTGTGTTTGAAATTTAACCGAAAAAAAACCTGTTTTGTGTATAAAACCATTTTCATTTGCGGAGCTGACATTGGCGGAATCGTGGGTAAATAGCCAACAAATTAGAAAGTAGGTATGTAATGTGAAATAATTAAAAATTATTTCAAACTAAAACATCGAAAAAAATAATATAAGAACTCACCATATTTTTACAATTACTTTTTATTATATATGCGTTCAATTCATGAGTAGCGTAAATTGTAATTCCCTATCTCCTCCTTTGTCTAGCTCCATTCTTTGTCGAAAGTAAATAAATCGTCAAAAACATTCAAATTAGGATTAAGCCAATGATGTAAATTTATAGATTCGTGATATCGTCCAGATATCATTGAGTTATGCAAAATATAAATTTTGATAATAAAAAGTAATCGCTTCAATGGTTAATTAGAAATTATGTATTCAGAAAGAAGCACCTAACAGTCTTTTATTATGATTTGTTTACTTTTAGGAAATATCCCATGTGTACACAATGTTTGCAAAGATCTTTATACTATGAATACCACATCTAGCTATGTTACCTTCCGTATAATTGTGTCTCCATTAAAATATAATAAAATGATACAATCTAAATTGAGTGAATAAGGTCTCTTTAAATGAAAATTATGTATGTTATAGTTAATTTTGAAATGCCACTATTGGCGGATACGAAACTTATTACTGCCAAAGAATTAAACAAAGATTAGTGAAATCCCTTTATATTCTATTTGATATTTATCCAAAGAGTACTTATTTATCTTTATTTATTAACTTTGTGCAATCATCCTTTTTCCTGCAATATAAACCCAAAGATGTTCTTTTATATTGTAGCCAGTTTGCGTTAAATTAAAAACTACCATTGTTTCTAGGAATCTACTTATTATTTAGTTTAATTTATGACTAAAACATTAAATTTAATATTAACCTATCAATAGTTGAAAATATTTATTTTTTAAAATAAAGTGGAAGAATTTATGTTGCGAATGGTAGTTTTTGTATCGCAATTGGTAGAAATATTAATTTTATTATTTATATATAATTTGCGTTAGTATTAATAAGTATTAGTGGAATTAGGTAAGTATTTGTAATGAATGAAAAATTGGCCTTTTTGAAAATAATGTGTGCTCTGTTATGGACATCGTCCAAAATTATAATGAAAAAGACTTGAACTATTTGAAATTTTAGCGTAAGGTTTATTATATAGCATATAGTAATAATGTAACCAAATGGGACATGATGCTTTTATATACCAAGTATTATATTCGTTTGTTTTTAATGACAAATGTCGAGCCGCTAGTTTGTCTATCATTGACACCAATATTCAACGTATACTAGTTAAAATTAATGGTTACTCCATGAGCCAAAAATGCACGAATATTTAACAAGTTTCATAATTGGACCACTATAAAACAAATACGAAGTAATTATTATTTAAATCGGTTGAAAAAAAATCGATTTTTTAACCCTTAGACTTGCCAGAGGCATCTTAAGGCGTCACAAATAATACATTTTCCATTTTATCTGAATTCCTAGCGATTAATGGGTTGAATATAGTGAACAAGGTGACCAATTCACTCATCTTATGGTAAATGACAAGCCTTCAGATGCAGTGTTATTAACTGTTTCCTTCAACACTTTCTTGTCCTTGTCACCAGAGATAATGGATTATACCCAGTAGATTCGGTCTCTCATACCTACAGTGCTCTCTTACAGCTTCCGCGGGAACTGCCGTTACACACGGCACTGTTGATTGTCCCGTCCTTATAAGGTTTATGATTTGTTTGAAAATACGAGCCAATTTAAAACTAATAAAACGGTCAAACATTATATTTTAGTAAGAAATGTTTCATAAACCTGTTTTTTATTTATTTAAAATATTATAGTAACGAGATAAGCATTAGTTTATTATTGCTTTATATTTTAAAAATCTTGTACTTAGCTGACAGCATCGAAAATAAGAATCGATAAATTAATCCACTATAAAATGTCGATTTTGAAAGCATAGTCAATCGACTATTAACTTAGTCGATCGATTTAATTATAATATTCAATAAGTTCCTTTTAAGAGTAGTGTTTTGTATGCGATTTAATGGTAATAATACAATTTTAAAGAAGTAAGAAATTTTAAGTGGATTTTGTTAATATAAAAAATAAATAATTAACTATTTTCGTTTCAATAAAGGAAACAAGTAAACCTACGAATATACGTTTTATAGTTCATAATTACAATTGATCATTTTTAAAAACCAGTACATCGCATTAAGTTTCCTGTTAGAGCTTTGAAAGATGAAACTATACGATTTTTCCTATGAGTTTTTTTGTTATGATATATAATCGGATTTTTTATAATTGGCAATATGAAAATTCATTTGAATCGAATCCGTATGCATATTAGTATAAAAATTATTAGAAATATGTTTTAAAAGCCTGAGAAAGGTTCTTAGTGTTTTCAATGCATACCTTTGTTTTTTTTTTAATTAAATGTATAAAACACTTTGAAATCCAAAAAGTGCCTCTTAGTATTTATAAATATACATAATTGAATAGTTTGTAAGCTGCTACGATGTAGATATATACAATTAAAACATATACACTATTATACATATAAAATGTTGTATGCAGTATTATTCATATGTTATTTTGTTTTTATCACTTTAATTGTACTTAAAACACGTTGGACGTGATTGCGGTTAAAAAAATGCAATTTAATTAAATTACCATGTCAAATAAACATTATTTATTAATTTGTAGTTTTTAAAGAATGTGTAATTGTGGATTTTCAGAAGCGCATAGTTAATTTCAATTTTCAAGTGTTATTATATCAGTAAGAAAAATACTTTGACAAATTCCTTGTCAAAAGATTGTTTCCTTCTGACATAAAGCCAAACATTATAAAATATTTTTTATATGTGCATTATTTATTTTTACACAATTTGAATTGTTTTCATAGACAATATAATAGTATTTTTTATTTAAATAAGCCTTAATTACTAAAATTAAAATCGATCATAATTATATTTTCATGATGTGCCTACACCTTTATTTGAAGCCCTAAATCACGCTTCTCACTAATGTAAATACTGAATTTCGATCGAATTGCACAGGTTCTTAAAATTCAATTTGAATGGTCAACGCAAGTTATTCAATTTCTGTATATATGTACATTTATACAAGATTTGTTTGAGTACCCGTACTATGTATTTAGTACTTAAATTGTAACTTTTACAATGCCCTGTCACATAGGTTTTTACATAATATGTAATTAAATATTCATATATACATTCATTATATACTTTGTAAAGTTTTACAACAATTGAGAGCTTTTCTATATATACAACGAATCGGTCCATTTAGCTGTCATGACAGATCTGACAGTTGTATGAGCCGCTCATACATAATAGTGTATGTATGACACGTTGATCATATTTCCGCCCGATGTCTGGTGCCGTGTTAACCGTTTGACTGGTAATACGAACTTGAAAAGGTATATGTGGACTTTCACATGCAATGAAAGGGTTAACATTTGTACCAGTTTTTTTGCTACATTATGAGAGTTGAATAAATAAAATTTGGAAAAAAACATGTGTTTTTATTGTTTTAAATTCTTTTCGCTTTAGCTATAGTAGTTAACTTTTTCGACAATTTTCGTGTGTGAAACTATGCTTGGGCACGGGTAGGTCCAGCCTGACCGGAGTTATTCGCCGGCCTAACAGAAACACTGCGAACTGATTTAAGTTAGATTACAGGAGGCTCAATAACTTAAATCCCAGTAACGTACACTCCATATATGCAAATAAGCAGTGCATACCTATGCGTCCAGACATCCCGGAAAATCGACAACATATTAAATGATTCCACTTATTCGCCCATTTTCCTACAGATTTGAAACCATAGGTGATCTGATGTCATCAACATTACTCAATTTGATAAAAATTTAAATTTCTTATTGTTTTTGCGGTTAGTGTCATACCTACTATAATCTCTTTGAACACCAATGTTGTTCATAAATAACTATAATTTCTATTGTGTCTGTTGAATATATGCAACTGTGGCGTTTAGTGGCTTAATAAGTCGATGGGTAAACCATCTGCTGATTTACATAATTAAGTCATTACAAATCATATGTCACGTCACAGTCCTTTTCTCATTGTGTTTCCACACCTTTAGCGTAGCATTCATGAGTTAAACTAAAATAAATAAATAAAATAATAATAATAAATATCCCTGACATTCACACAGCGCCCTCTAGCCAAAACTAAACATTAACTAATTAATTTGCTTATTATTGTAATATGGATACTAAACAACGGATAAACACACTTTTATAGATTTTTTCGTAAAAACATATATATTATGTATACGAGTAGAAAACACCCAGACCAAGGGGGCCGAACCCGGAACCCTTGGTGTAATAGCCGACGTCTCAATCGTTACACAACACGAATCTACAATAACAAATGATCCTATTTGAATTCTTAATAGCGTCTTTTCCTTGCTTTTTACATTTCCAAAATAAAGGTAAATTTTGAGTTGAAAACCCTTCAAAGTAGTATTAACAGAAAATTTTACTCAAAACATAAATTTTATGAATGTGTATTATGATTTTATGATATTTTTACTTATGCTTTCAGGGGTTTTCACCTAAATGTCAAAAAATATATTAAAAGACATAAAATATCCGTGAATAACGCCAGTTTAGTGCAAAAACCAAACCTGTACTTGAAAAGAGTAACTACACGAGTTCCTTACTGGATTATTCTCCGTAGGTCAGTGATCATACCAACTCCGGTGGTAAATTCATTTTGATTTCATAATTTTTTTTGACGGTTCGAAAGTATCTCTTATGGCTTTAAATAAAACATTTGGAGATAACAATCCCACCCTGTAAGAAGCCAGGAAAAGAAACGCCCGATCAAAGTGTCATAAGACAATATTTTCAAAAAAAACCTCTCGCACAAAGCCTGGTCTAAGGGCGGTTCTTTACCTTGCTTGTTGCAGGTGTGAGGACATCGACGGAGATTGTGACGCGGCACTTCATCGACATGGATCACGGCATACCGCTCAACATACACGCGAGACGCGGATCGTGGGGCGGCGGCCCAATGCGATTGTCAACATAGAACGGACGTGTTCCAAGAGAAATCATACAAGCAGTACTCGTCGCAACACCTTAGGGACGCGTTGATAGCAGTGAAGAAGGGGTACAGCGTATACGCGGCATCGAACAAATACGGCGTGCCAAGGAAAACTTTGCGGAATTGGATGGAGAAGTATGATATTAAGAGTCAATTTTCAAAAGGCAGACGTGGGAGAGAGGCGCGCCGATATTAGATCCGTTGGACTTGATGGCCGAGACGAGGTCGGAAGGTTTGAGGAGGCTTTGTGAGTATGTAAAACTAGGAGGGAATAAGGCACGTACTGAAGTTATAGATGTGATTCTAAATGCAATGAGGGAAGCAAGTGGGAGAGATAGGTAAGACTTTCAACTTTCTACAATTAATTTCGATACATAAATTACCAAAGATACGGTGTTTTTATGTATTGTAAAAAACGTACTACTGTGCCACAGGAGCACGGCTGTGAAGTTAATACCAAGGCTACATACTTAATAAGCTATTTCTAAGAAAGGACAGTTTGAAATGGAAGCTTTTCCTATTCCTGTGTATGCATGCTAAATAGAGTCTTAAGTGGCAAAAGAATCTAATATTGCATGATGTATGGCAATGACATTTATCGAAGAGAGATGTAATAATCTTAATGTTCTAATTTTATAAAAAAAGAAAATGTTCCCATATTAGTCAATTTGCTTTGAAAAGCATACCACCTCTCTATTTTTTACCCTAGCAATCGTTTGAAAGCGTCGGTGGTTCAGTGGTCTGGACCGTCGCTTCCTACCGGGGGGCTGAGGTTCAAATCCTGGCACGTACCAATGTATTTTCGAATTTTCGATAATAGATGTACGTTATCCGACGTTCTTACGGTGAAGGAAACATCGTGAGAACCTTCATGCACGCCTGCGAAGAGATTCGAAGGTTGTGTGTGAAGTCGTCCAATCGCACTGGGCCCGCGTGGACGACAAGGCCTAATCACCCTATACGGTAGGCCGTGCCCCTCGATGGGGCGTTGGATGAGCTGATGATGATGAGATGAATCGTTTGAAGCGGATCCTATATAGAACATCACTTAAGTTCTTAAATCTGTAAGACATAACTCTGACAGTAAGTCATTCGATACACTACCAAATTCTTAATCTACAAGTTACAGATTGATGGAAACAATAAGTACCTAAGTAAGTACTACTTATATTTTCTTACATTAGTATGAAAATAATAAAAGCCGATCAAAAGACATAGATGTAATAAGTGACATCATCAAGTCATTTTGATAAAATGGTATCTCTATAATACCTTAATGGTAATATAATGAATTAACTGCATGTTTTACTTTGACTCCAAATTTAGCATGCATATCCCATAGAGAAAACTAGTCTTAATGGAATATATTGTATACACTACTTTATTAATCGACTTTTTAAAAATAATACTTGATCTTGCCAAAAATACGCCCTAGGAATAATTGCTAGGTAATATTGCTAATATTCCGATTATTTAGAAATGTGTGAAATCATAATTATGATTTTATAAAACTAGAACTTTCTTACATGAATTCCGATCATTTGAAGTCACTGGAAATATACTGAGAATTATGTAATGAGTCAGCTCTGTAAAATTGCATTTCATAATTAGAAGATTATTTCTTAATGTAATGTTTTATTCAAAAGATACCTATTAGCACAGATTTAATAATATATACTATTAGAGTAAAGTATGAAAAAAAAATTAAAACTAGCGACCCGCCCCGGCTTCGCACGGGTGCAATGCTGATACTAAATAAAACCTGTGATTTGATAAATCTCTTAGGGTTAAGCCTACGTTTGCAATGTAAGGAATGCATAATGTCATTCCGCTTACATTGCAAACGCAGGCTGGACCGTCATGTCAGTTTGCTCACCTGATGTTAAGTGATACCCTGATCTTGACAGATTCAGCGTTGGAGAAATCAATAAAGTCAAATAAAAACAGGTATTAATCATTTTCTGTCAACGATGCCCTGAGCCCGTCACCGTTAGGTCTCTTATACCCGATAATTAAACTAGCTAGTGCCCTAAATTCGAACAGAAGTGCAAAACACTTTTATTTACGGGCCGATATCTGGCACTGCGGTGAAGTGGTGCCTACCTAGACGACTCAGCCACCTGCATGTATTTATGTATATTATACGTTTCATGCTTATATTTTTACAGGGAAAAGATTTAACGTAAGAGTCAAGACGATGAACCATTGTCCAAATAGTGTTAACGTGTTACTTACTGTGTATTATTTATAATAATAATAATATGTGCTTAATATAAGTAGAACCGTCGATATTAATAACGGAAAACTATAACCAGTTTAAGGAAGAGTAAAGTACAATATTTTATAATTAAAAAGAAATAAGTCACTAAACAAATTGTAATAAAGGGTAATTACAAAATATTGGGTAATTTTATATATTTCTTACGTTTTATTGAATAGTGAAATCTTTATCACCATTCCTTTCTTATATTCATTGACCTGGAATAAGACCTAACGCTTTTGAATGTTGGGTTGGCATTCTGTTTCTGTTATATATTTTTCTGAAGTCAATTACCTAGTTTCGATACAAAATTTATTGAACTATATACCTATAGGTACCTATATGCTGTCAAAATTCTTATTTCTTAGTGAAAAATTGCTTTACTTGGTTCCTGATGTAAATATATAAAACATTGAGACCTATAAGTGAAATATAAGCCTAATTTTATGACGTGTTTTACTCGTTTTATGATTTTGATAAGGTAAGGCATTTGCTTCAAAGAATAATGGTGGTTGTGTAAAAATGTATGAAATAATATTTATGATAATTTGGATACCCAACGACATATTGTGGTGTGATTCCTCTTCAAACCAATGGAGTAAAATATGGAGCAATTTATAGGAATGAATGAAAGAACCAAGTGATAATGTGCAATAAAAGTTTGTACGTGTAGGTTTATTAGATATGGCGCAAACGTGTCAAATTTTTCTATGCATGAGATTTTGGAAGGACTGTCATTCTCAGTGTGCGAAGCTTATGACATTATGGCGTCACACGTCGACATTCGTCCCAGGCAACTTCTTAGACTTCTTTTAAACATTTAAAGAAATGACATAAGTCAATGACTAGTTAAAATAATAACCAGATGCACAATCATCAGATCACAAAATTTCCGAGTTGCACGATTATGTATCGTCATTGTTATATTTATAAAATAAAATTGTTCATTTAAATTTTGACCTTACCGCGTCATTGAAAGGGCACAAAATTAAAAGCACGAACACTACTATATCATAATGACACGTAGCGAGTGACGTGATTATGAATGAAAATTCTGCCAAACCGAACGCGATGGGTTGAATTTTGCCGAGGACACTTTTTTGATTGACATTGTCCATCTAGTTAGGTTATTATTTGTCTATGTCTCGGCAACTTCATAAACAGTTCATAACCGTTAAAACTACGAATGTTTGTGGCGTCACTCATGTCATTCGTATGCAACTATAACGACTTAGCAAGCGTTAATGTTCTTATTCTTTGCCACTATTTATGGCAACTGAACGAAGCCAATTCTAAAAAGATCATAATTTACTTTCTTATATTTTAAAATGTACTTAATGTGTCTAGTCTAATTACACTTGGTAATTTAAGATATTTATTTTATTTCAATGCCATTACGCTATATTAAGAGTTTAATAATAATAAGACATTCTCTTTTGAGAATATGAATGAATAAAATACTAATGTTATAAAAATGAAACACCTAATAATTTCAATAGATTTTTTTACATATAGTATGTTGGTAGATTGGTTTGCATTTTAATGTTGCTATCGAATTATTATTGCTGTGGGGAAGGATCCCACTAAGTAGGTACTTGATATTGGCAAATGCTCAAAACTAGAAAACCAACCAAGATAAAAATGTCCCCAGCCAAACATTTTGAAGGCATTTATTAATACAAATTTAATAAAGGTCCTTATTGTATAATGTTCTATTGATTATTTAGTTCCTAACACGCCAAAGTAGTTGTTAAATTTATTTATACTTTCATTTTAGATTTGTTGATTATTTTCTAACCAAGGTTTTAATTGCCAGGGCCTACGCAACGATTTAGTATCTTAAAATTTTATTTTGGTTATAACTTATTTTATTACAGGGCATGGGTAGTATTTAATGGAAAATAGGAAATTTATAAGTCGTAGTTATCAGAGTTCTATTTTTACACTTCATCGAAATATATCTAAATAAACTGGGATTTGTTACAATATAATTTCTTATATTAGCGAAATAAGTTTCTGCATTACTGTCATATAATATATTTAGCTATTATAATTTAAGTTATGATTAAATAATAATAGAGTTAATATTGATTGTAAATAACTGCCAAGTGTTGGCTTAATATGATAATATAAATAAATAATAATTAATATAGTAAAATTACTGCAATTCTAGTGTCATGATTACTGTACGGGTGACTGTATTATTATTAATAATAATAAGATTTTTCGTGAATATAATTTGTTTATTTCCTTCATATTGTCATTCCAGTATTTTTATTGTATATAAAGTTGCAGTCAAGGAGCCATTTTGTACCGCACCGCACTTTTTTTTTTTCGAACTGACTACTGCTGTTGGCCGCAGGTGGCCTTTACAGCTTCACCGGGCAAGTGGCGAGCAGATGCTCTCAGCCTTAATATTTACACAACGAGCCTAAGGGCGTCCCCGAACGGGACTCGAACCTCGACTTAGGGCGTTGCGGGGGGACCGCACCGCACTGCTATGTAGACATTGGGCCGTAGCCCATCATGTGACCCCAATATAGAATGGTTTGGTTGGTAGTGATAAAACCAATTTTTTGGGGTTGACGACCATCCTAAGACATTAACTGGGACCGACGGCTTAACGTGCGAAGGCCCGCTAACGCAAATATCTAGTACTTAATAAATTATAAAATATACTTTCTGTCGGTATGTATGGCAATACTAACCTAACTACCACATTAGAAGTACAATGAGATGTTTGCATTTTCATGAGTATAATTTGAGTACCAATAAAATTCGTCGTCTCGTCTTTCATCAGGGGGCCTCGCAAATATATCTTGGTCACATCAAATTTATGTCTTGCCACGCCAATGTTAGAAATCGCAACATCCTTAAAATGGGACAAGCATGTTTCAGGTAAACACCACAAAGGATGTGTTCCGTAAGAGAAATCAAGTTACCGACATATCTCGCTGGACCAGCAAGTTGCGCTTCTTGTTAAGCGTAGGTATATATTCCATCGGCCTAAAGACTACCGACTTGCAATAGGTCACTTGGAGGCTGATGCTTTCAGCTGTCGATAAATCAAATAGATAGTGGACTCTAGGCATCCTTTGTATGGGAGAGTCAAGAGTCGCAATCGTTTTCTCAAACAGCCGCAATTTAATTCCAGTTGAGGCGTCCAGGGCTAACTGAAGTGGTGAATGAATTATTCCAAATCGCGTCGAGTCGTTGGGCTAAAAAGCTGCCGCCGGGCGGTAATCTCCCCCTGGGTGGTCTGGAAAAATCTAAATAGACTGCGGGCAGATGTTGGCCGGTGCCGTGAAGTCGGGTAAGATGGGGATATTTCAGAAGCAGTCATTGTATCTATGGTGCCCCTCAGACAATAAGACACAGTAGGTGTTGCCCGAAATGTCCATCTACGTGCGGGTTTCTGGACCTCTAGATGGCAAATGAAAGGGCGATCGAAGTGGCTCAATATTGGTTGCATTAAATATTTAGCTTATAAATCCATATAATACGAATAATAATGATTGTAGCTCTTGGAATGCCAAAATAAGATCAATTTTATGTAATAATTGTTCCAGAACCATCGGAATTTGCGATAGCAAACGTTCAGTGCCAATACGACAGCACGGACGAGCGCGAGGAGCGGGTCACGACCCACGGCCACCCAGAGGAGGACCATACCTATGACACGAGAGACGAGCCGCCCGCCTTCCTTATACAACAGGTATATAAGAACGTTTTAGAATTTAATGGTAGAAAAGTTTTTTAATGTTATAACTGTACAGGACGGTCTGGGCGCTCACCTGATGATAAGTGATATGACCATGGCAAAGCGGCATTAAAAGACGGAGCATAACAACTGATACACAGTAATTATGCTCCGTCAATGCCGCACTGCGTCTCTTATACCCGGTAATTTCACTAGCTTCAGTGCCCTCATCCCGAAACAAAAAGTGCATAACACTCCTGTTTTACGGACGATATCTGGCACTGGGGTGGTACCTACGCCTCAGTATCGAGTCTACCACCAGTAGTTTAAGAGTAGGATAAGTTATAAGAGGATTTAACTGATCTAAAAAGCAATCATTATCAAACAACGTTCTCCCAAACGTATACTAGGTAATCTAGCCCTCCCCGCAACGCCCTGAGCCTCACTTCAGTGAAGCTGTGAAGGCCGTCTACAGCGAAGTTTTACTAAAGACTCAGGGTTACAGGTACTGAGTTGTCTGGGTAGGCACCTACCATCGCAGTGCCAAATATTGTCAAGACAAGTGTTCTGTGTTTCGAGATGAGTGCATTGTAGATGGTAAAATTACCGGATATAAGAGTCCTAATATAAATATGTCGTTCCGGTGACGGGTAGTGTTGATGGGAGATATGACCATCTTGTTATTTGTTTTCTTCAATATTGTAAAATTGTACGTACGTATTGTAATGTTGTATTTGACGACCCATTTGGTGTAGCGGTTGAGGGGTCGACTGCAACACCAAGGGTTCCGGGTTCGATCCCCGGGCAGTATAAACATTTGTGTGCATGAAATGTCTGTTTGTAATGGTCTGGGTGTTTTCTATGTACAATATGTATGTATTTACGAAAAAATGTATATAAGTATGTTTATCTGTTGTGTAGTACCCATAATACAGGCTTCACGCTTAACTTGGGGCTAAATGGCGCTGTGTGAATGTCAGTGGATATTTGTTTATTTATTATGTACCTATCTGTCATGGTCGGGCGTACCATTTCCCACCAGGTGAGCGAACTATCAAACAGTCCATCCGAACACCTTTAAATTCCACTTACAGGTAACAAGGCCGCAGACGTTCGTGCAACCCCATCCGTTTATGGAGCTGACCCCGAAGATCATGACCATCGGACCTTCATACATGCCTTCCGTTAATGTGATACATGTCGGTGACCGGCCACAGGTGAGATTATAGGTTATTTCACATTCATTTATTAAGTATCTTTGAGCAATTGAACGCCGGTAATCTAAACACAATAGAAAATCTATTGTGTCTGGCGCTTAAAGGCGTCATTGGCGGTCAACGGGTTAACAAAAGTTACAATTTTGACTGCCTCCGTGCTCTTAGTCTAAGAAGCGTGATTCGGGGGGTTTCCCCCTGGGAGACGAGACCGCATAAGTAATTGTTCTATTTTTACCAGATTGGTTAGGGCATTCGACAATCAAGTGATTCCTGCAATGTCCGTACACACCAATGCTGCCGTACACTAGTTAGCTAGTAGACGCCAGCATTGGTGTGGGCTGCTGTGTTGCCTTCTGATCAGGAGAGTGCAGGTTAAAATCCCACCACGTGTCAATGTGTTTTCGAATTTTCAAATTTATATGCATGTTTATCCGACGCTCTTAGGATGAAGAAAATATTGTGATAAAACCTGCACACGAAGAAATTCAAAGGTCGTGCGTGAAGTCACCCAATTCGCACTGGGCCCGCGTGGACGACTAAGGCCTATATACCCATTACGGGTATGTTTGTGTCCCTCGGTGGGGACCTATAAAGAGCTGATGATGTAAAGTTTCTATATTGACAAAGGTGCAGTCGCCACAGCCGAAATAGGTATGAACAAACGTATCCGGCGAAGCGAGGGCGAACTACGTCGAGCGGCAGACTGCGTGAGCCGCGCGGTCTCACCTTCCAGACTGTGTCCGAGCAGTTCAACATACCCATCTCTACTATACGGTGAGTGAGCAAGAACACTGGCGGACGCTCATGACATGTACACACTGTCTCACTCACACAGCGTCAGCGGGTTCATCTTGCAAAATCGGATCAGTTCAAAATACCCACAGTGAGTGAGCAAGAACACCGGGTCGCCATTGTCGCGTGTTACTGTCGGTTCGCACAGTCCCTATTCGCGTAACCGGCGTGTGCCGGGCCGCTTTTCCCCCCTAACATATTGTTACGAGCTGGGGGTTCCGGATAAATTATTGCCAAACTCGAAGAATAACACGGTAACACACTTTATTAATTAACCAATATTAATCACACACAACACTAATTACACTTACACTCGTACTAATTAATCAATTAACGCACGCACTAAAATCCGTAATTAACACTGCACACTATAACACAACACTTTCCGCACACACACGTAATAATCACACGTTAACTCTTCACACTGTTGTATCACACTCGACGATCCCTTAGATATCGCTGTATCACTCGCTTCTTCCTTGTAGTCGCAGGTATTTCGCTCTTCGTTCGCTCTTGAGTAGAACACAAGACTCCCGGCGCACCCGTCGGCCCGCCTTATATACCTGTCCGGCCGCTGAGCTCGAAGCGTCGACGTCATTCTACATAGTTCGCGAATTATCTAGAACATACTAGACTCTTTGCTATTTGACAATTCGCATGTCATACTCTATGGACTGTCTGTGGACTGACGTCACATATTAGCCGCCATATTTAATGACATTTTAATTACGTCAATTCGTAACACTGCCCCCTTCCAAGAAATGCTCGTCCCGAGCATTATCTCCATAGAAACGCGCTAATCGATCCACATGAACAATCTTGGATGCTCCTCGTGGGTGCTTGCGTATACGGTACGTGACGTCGTTAATTTTGGTTATAACTTGGTACGGTCCATCCCATTTAGCTTGAAGTTTGGGAGACTTCCCTTTGCTTCGAAGTGGGTTATGTAGCCATACCAATGAACCTTCTTCAAAACCTTGATTGTTTACGTTGCGATCGTAACGTGTTTTGGCCCTCTTCGATGACTGCTGTTGTTGGGCAGTTGTAATTGCTGCCCTGTCTACATGTTGTTGAGTCCGCCAGGCGTTAATTTGCTTGCGGCAGTTGGAGCGAAGATGGCCTTTGAGCCCACAGGAATAACATCTAGGGATAAATCTCCGCAAATATCGACAATCAGCCGTTTCAACAACTTCCCTGATGGTGGGTTCTTTGGTCTTGTCGCACTGCTTCCACTTCCAACGCATGGGCCAAGCGTCCTTTAGCGTAGCGTGGTGTCCAAGTCGCACAGCTGCTCTCACCTCCAAATCCCGTATGCCATCCACAAAGGCCTGCACCAATATCTTCTGAGCTAGTATGGGCTCTGTTCGATATGCTTTACGAACAAGCTTCTCAATCTCCAATCCCCACTGTTGTAAATTCTCACCAACGCGCTGGACCCGTTCTTTAAGCTGAGCGCGAAACACATGTTCCAAATGAGCATCACCGAACCTGGATTCCAGTGCTTGCACCAACTGTCCATATGTCACATCGCCAAGAGTTTCAAGCACGACAATGCTTCGCCCCTTAGGCCCAATGTTAGCGCCGTCAAGCTGGGATTCCGCCACGAGTTTTTTCTTAACCACCCCGAACTGTATTGTACGCCGACCAAGACGTTGTCCCATCAAATGGCGGCACTTTACGCCTTTTGTTGAAGGCGCGCAACCAACGGATGCGGGCTACCGTTGGTGATCTTTAGCTCCTTCACTTCTTTCTTGAGGTCGGCAATCTCGCGAAAGCTTCGTAATCTGTTTCTCATGATGGCCGACTTGCTCCTTAATTTCTTGAAGATCCTTCACAAACTTGGTATGGATGTCCTTGATAAGGAGCATTTGTTCTTCTTGTCGACGAGCCTGCTCTTCCTTGTAGACCTGCAGCTGCGCCTGTAATAGCCTCGTCTGCTCCTCCCTATCAGCCTGGAGTTGCGCTTGTAACAGTCGAGCTTGTTCCTCCTGTCGGCGAGCCTGTTCCTCCTTATCGGCTTGGAGTTGCGCTTGTAACTGTCGAGCTTGCTCCTCCTGTCGGCGAGCCTGTTCCTCCTGTCGGCGAGTTGCTGCTGTGTAACTGTCGAGCTTGTTCCTGTAGCAACGCCATCAATGCAGCCATATCGAAAGTGGACGCTGCAGAGGCCGTAGATGGTCCCGGCACACCTTCTGTTGCAGTCGCTGGGCTGCCCGATGATGGCGACTCTTCAAACCGGCTCCTGTCCATAGCGGCTTGTCGCTGGCTTCTAGTACGAACAACGTCCGTATCTTCCTTCGGTAGCACAGGCATAATTTATCCCACTTCTGACACCAAATGTTACGAGCTGGGGGTTCCGGATAAATTATTGCCAAACACGAAGAATAACACGGTAACACACTTTATTAATTAACCAATATTAATCACACACAACACTAATTACACTTACACTCGTACTAATTAATCAATTAACGCACGCACTAAAATCCGTAATTAACACTGCACACTATAACACAACACTTTCCGCACACACACGTAATAATCACACGTTAACTCTTCACACTGTTATATCACACTCGACGATCCCTTAGATATCGCTGTATCACTCGCTTCTTCCTTGTAGTCGCAGGTATTTCGCTCTTCGTTCGCTCTTGAGTAGAACACAAGACTCCCGGCGCACCCGTCGGCCCGCCTTATATACCTGTCCGGCCGCTGAGCTCGAAGCGTCGACGTCATTCTACATAGTTCGCGAATTATCTAGAACATACTAGACTCTTTGCTATTTGACAATTCGCATGTCATACTCTATGGACTGTCTGTGGACTGACGTCACATAATTCGTAACACTATGTTAGGCTACAAAGCCCCCCCCCCCCCCGCAACGCCCTAAGCCGAGGTTCGAGTCCCATTCGGGGACGCCCTTAGGCTCGTTGTGTAAATGTTTAAGGCTGGGAGCCATCTGCGCTCGCCAATCGCCCGGTGAAGCTGTAAAGGCCATGCGGCCAACAGCAGTAGTCAGTTCGAAAAAAAAGCCGACACCCGTGGCGTGAACTCTCTTTGTCTTTGTCTCACTCAGACAGCGTTAACGGCTATGTGCGTGTGTCCAGAAATTGGCGAGACAGGAGTAAGCGAGATCACTGCCGCGACAACTGTGACGTGTACACCCTTTGTCTCACTCAGCATCGTCACTGCCTTTCAACATAGACGAAATCCATAATATTACAGACATGTTCGTACTCTACGAGAATCGAACCCGGAAACCTTGGTATAGTAGACGACTACTCAACCACATAGATCATCTAATAAATAACATCGTACTGAAAGCAGCTTCGTAAAGCATGCTTGTGTCAATGATTATTAATGTAAAAGCATGCTTATGTTACAGATTCTTCATGGCGCGTAAAGGCATATTGCCTCAAAGGCGGCGAGGTCGTAGTACGCATGTAAGTTTATTATAAAAATAATACTTTTCTAAATAATAATACAATACTAAATACTATTTTAGTACAATTCAAAGTACAGACTTTATTTTTTCATGAAACTAGTTAGCAATCAATTTTTCAGCTAAACAAACGGAAAACTACAATTGTCAACTATAAAACACTCTTAAATAAGATAGGTACTTCAGTAATTAATATAAGTTTGAGAGACTTATTCTTTGGCAAAAATTTAATACCCGATGTTTTTTTATGATAAAAAGTGTTCACAACCGTCAGGTCACTCACCTGATGGTAAGTGATACGCCTGACCATGACAGAGCGGCATTGAAGGAGACCAACAACTAAAACACCTTTATCCAGACAACAGATGTCATACTCAGTAATGTTATTAGGTACAGTGCCCTCATCCCGAAGCACAAAAGTGCATAACACTGGTATTTGAAAGAAAGAACACATTTATTAAATCCAAACATGATAATGATGTAATTTATTTCAGTTGAAACCATGCAGCAGTCCTGAGCCACCTTTTCATATGCAGCACTTCAAGCTCCCAGACATGGTCGCCCTCAAAGCCGATGACGACGACGGGAATCCAACAAACTGAATAAGGCATTTAAATCTAAATCCTGAATCGCGGTGACAAAATTTTCATGCGGGTTTAAAGTGAAATAGAAAGACAAGATACAACAATAAGTTAAGCTGCTATTCACGTTAGTCCATAGATATTCAATAGTGGCCTTCGCTTACATGAAATAATTAAGATTACTTCAACGGAGACTTACATATTTTTAACTAGTTACACACAGTCGACTTTAGTAGAAAATGGTAGGAATGGGAACGAGTAATTTTTAACTTCGTTCCCCAATTGTAATCACCAAAAAGTATTATTTATAATGTAGGAAGTTCAAAGTGAACATGGAAAGTACAAAGGCAGCTTTATTGCACACGGTTATATCTTCCAGGCAACTATAATGAGGCAGGCAGTAAGTAAGGATTGGTTGTACATATTTTTTGCTATTTCTAGCAATTTTGTATTTTATTTGTCGTGTTTTAAGTTTTAAAAAAGTTTATTTGACTTTTTTATTTCCATCGGATCTTAGAAAGAAACCTTGGTGACTACAATTTTATTAAATGGCCTATTGGCTTGTGTATAAATGTATAGAAATCTCAATAATGTTTACATAATTAGTAATTAATGTCTACAAATAATAACATAGCGGTAGTGTAGTATGAACAATGCATTTCGTATAGTAATTATATTTTCATAGATTGGAATATAAATATATGGGTCGCCAAAGATATTGTTTTCATAAAAAATAAAATAGACGATTAATATTTGATAGAGATGGTTTCAAATATACATGATTTACTTGAAAGCTTACTTGTAATGATCAAAAACTAAATGAAATATTAAAGTCGTTCTATTGTTTCTTTCCATAATTTAATTCCATAAAAAAGAAGCTTAAGATATTATTTATAACATTAAAATTAATTCAATATAAAAATCTGATGACATGAATAAATGTTTGTATTTTTTTCCGAACTCTTAAATATGTTTTAGCTTGTATAAGGTAAATTTTACGACAGAAGAACACTAGTATAAATAGTTGTAAAATATTGAAAAAGACTATTATTTCATGTGAATACATCACAATTATAATACAAATCAACTTCCAAAATATTCAATCTCATTAGAGGTGTTTAAATGCAATGATACCAGTAAATGTAGTGTATTTTTGAATTAACTATTATATTTTTATGGAGCAAATTAAAAAGTGACTATTTTATTTAATAGTGCAATGTAGATGTAAAATGGCTACAATTATACAAATTATGATGATATTTTGCTGAAACTACTGAAAGGTTTACAAATTTAACAATGGTAACCCTATATTTTTTAAAGGCAGCATTAGACAATATCTTACAATTCATAATAGATAGCTCTATTTATTAAAACTCATTTAGCAACAGTATATATTTGATTACTTCTTTAATTAGTTCAAATTTAAAACGTTATTGATGCACTGACTCCACTCATAATAAACAATCTATAATTTGTAAGGATTTCAATGTTTTTAAGATAATCTGCTATTTTTATTTATAATAGCAATTTTGAGCTTATTTTTTTATGCTTAGCATTTAATTAAAGCGGCAAGAGTTGGAATGACATGTTACTAGCACGTACATTTACTACCATTATGTAATTACAACGCAACGAGGATATCCGTAGGAGAACTAGGGTGACCGACATAGCCCAGAGGATTAGCAAGTTGAAGTAGCAGTGGGCAGGGCACATAGTGCGTAGAACCGATGGCCGATTGGGAAAG
>PQWD01009995.1:0-57291 GCA_019425675.1 Leucinodes orbonalis | reverse complement strand
CTTGTCAAGATCACATATAAAGTAGACAAGTTAAAAAACATCCTCTCATCAGAATTTCGTGTGGAATTTAGCAACTAGTATAAAAGATCAAAATCAGACATAAAATGTTTCTGCAAAACTCAAATTGATAGTTTAAACGATGTTTAATTAAATCATCTCAACAAAAGGAAATTATAGTCATGCATATTTCACATAAATACCCAAACTGACTACGTAGCAAATATAGAATTGCAAAAGAAAACATACTAGCCAGTGGACTAACTTTAGGTGAGAGCATGAACGTCAACTGCACAATGGTTCAGTTAGGCATCACAGAATTAACGAATATGTATACACTAAGGAATGTTTACTACAATAATACATAAGGTCAGTTCAAAAACTCGATAAGTAGATGAATACAGATCAAGTCCAGAGTAAACGTATGCATGTATAAGTCCGAAAAACTGATCATACACTGCACTACACCCTCGCAAAATCATATACATTACACCGCTGCGAGTCTTCGCCAATCAATATATTCAAATCACGTCGAATCTTGGCGTTTGACGTTGATAAACGGGGATTTGACTTGTAGTTTTTCGCTAAAATCGTAGAAAAAATATTGATTCATACAAATGACAAAAACACGGTTTTTCATGTTGATTTTGCCTTATCAACTTATTACCGAGCCGATAAATATACTAACTAAAGACCCTCGTCGATAAGATGATCTTAAGCGCTAAAAGCTATAAATAGCCTTCCATGGACAGAAACATCTCATAAAATCACAAAGATGGTCGATAATTATCACAGATAGTATCTCATATATGCTATGTTACACACGTCATTTAAATTTGCTCAGAAATTATTTTAAAAATTTGCGTATTCTCCTAATTGTTATTGTATCATGGTTAACACATAATCAGCGCTACAATTCTCGCTTTTATCTCCAGAAGATATTATTTCTCCCATGCAGTATAAATATAATTCACTAAATCGCGTTCAAATATTCACTTGGTGCAGTCCCGACGAAAATACATTTCTCATTTATAACTCGTAACAAGTAATACTCTAATAGCTTATGTATTACCAGTCGCGATTTTAATCGGTCACATTCGGAACAAACGCCAAAAATAAATTCTTCATGTTTATATCTTGATGAACCATTATTCAATATCAACAGAACTCCCATTTTATTGTTTGAAGACATAACGATTTTTTAATAAAACTCGTTATCATCATACCTATTGTTCCGTTGGGTTCAGGCTCACCCCGTGCAGGTATTACCCTCGCGAACACAAGGCCATATGCATTATGCCATTCCAATGATCTACAACCTAAGACAACAGATCAAGGCAAATGATAATATTGCTTTCGTAGTCACTTATTTGATGTTTACAGCAGCCGTACCCACGCTTTAAATAGCAGTGCTCTATTGACGGTTACTCGCTCAGTGTCAACACTCTGCCGCTTAAGAGTTCTGCACATATTCAAATATCTTATTACTAATTAGTTTACTTTTTTAATGCACAGTAGTTATTATTCTCAAAATTTTTCAAGAAAAAACGTTTCTTATGAATTTAATGGAATGTTTAATAAAACTCTAATTCATATAATAATGGTAACGTATCGTTAGCCAATGTATAAACTCAATATACAAATAACAGTTCGTGCGAGTTAGTTCATGAATAAAAAAACCGCCATCTTATTCTCGCATAAAAACATCTAAAATCTCTTACTTTCATTTTCTTATCATAAACAACCTAATATTCACCGTTAGGTTACAAAACCTAGATAATAAGACATGATAAACTCACATGTATGGAATCGATTTTATACTTGTAAAACGTTTTCAAAATTACCAAAAATTACCTCAAAATGATAAATAAATATTTCTAATTGTAGCTCATGTGGTAGGATAAAAATGATTTCTTTTTCCTATCTGTACGACGCTTGGCGATATGAGAACGGTAACCGCGCTTCATGGACAACTGCAATGCTAAGGATAGCCCACTGCCCGCGCTATCAAGAGGAAAGGGCCTCTCTTTAAACCCTCGTTTGAAGAAGGACATGTCGTAGTTCATAGGGTCACCGAGGTGGGAGGTCGTTCCATTATTTGCACTCATCGCGAAGGAACGATCGCTGGAAACGAACGGTTTTGGAAGCGAAAGTTTCCAGGTGGTATATTATTATTATATAATAGATTTAAAAGTAATATACAATTACATACCCTACTATTGAGCTGCGCTATCAACGCATCAGCGCCCTCTGGCCCATTCTCTAGTTTCACATCGATTCGCCTCTCCAGTGAGGCAGTCCTCTCGTTTGACTTCTTGTCTTCAACCCTAACGGGAGGCATCGTTGTTGGTACAGGCGGTGGGTTTTACTGGCTACTGTTATTAGCTGTTGTATGTGCATGTACTGGTACGTGTAGGGCCGTATTTACTGTAGCAGGTGTCGTGTGTACTGTTGTAGGTGCCGTATTTACTGTTGTAGGTGTCGTGTGTACTGTAGCAGGTACCGTTGGGGTGGGGTGGGGTCTCGCATGAGGGTGGGGCGCGTTTGGCTTCTTGATTTCATCCAACATGTTGAGGAGCGTCCGCCCTGAAAAGGTAAGTATTACTTTAGGAATAGATCGATGAAACATTGCTTTACAAAGCTATTAGGCAGTTATCAACTTTGCTTTATGCAGAGTGCTTTTGCATATTAACGAAATAAAATTCTGTCAAAAATACCTAGTGTTTCATCATCAGCTCATTAAACGTCCCCACCGAGGGGCACGAGCCTACCCGTATAGGGTGTATAGGCCTTCAGCCTCCACGCGGGCCCAGTTGCGGAATTGACGACTTTCACACACGAATCCTCGAATCTCTTCGCACGTGCATGAAGGTTTCCTCACGAGTTTTCCTTCACCGTAAGAGCGTCGATAACATACATATTTTTCCGAAAATTCAAAATACATTGGTACGTGTCGGGATTTGAACCTCAGCCCTCCCGGTAGGAAGGCGACAGTCCACACCACTGAGCCACCGACGCTCTAGACCTAGTGTTTATTATATACATATATGAGAATAGTATAAGTCAACAATTAAAAATTAATAATCAAAATATCTTTATCAAAAAAACTTGTAAGATACTTTCGAAATCGTCCATGTTGTTCATATTTTATGATCAACCACTTCAATATTATATTAATAGTACCTAAAATTACTAAATATTTATTCTTACCTATTTACAATTCCAAAAAACTTTTAATATAAACCCCTAATGTCAAACTTTTTCAGTCATGCATGAATTCATCTCTACTACATGTTATATAATTTTATCAATGTGAATATAAAATTAACAAAGGATGCTTTTAATTTCATTTTTTTTACGAAAGAAATAAATGTTTGTTTATATAGATCTCTAAAGGATAGCATTCCAGTATTGAAATTTCGACCACTGCTGATAGATTGCTACATCAACTATAATTTAATTTAATGGCTTCAATGCGAGTGAAGTCACGGTTAAAAGCTAGTTAGTGAATAATCTTATAAATACTTTGAAAACTGACCTGCAGCGGTGGGCGAATGTAATGTGGGTTTTGCGGACGGGGGGTCTTCTCTGTGCGCTGGAGTTACTTCTTTCTTTGAGTCGAGCGAATGTCGTACTTTTGTCTACAAACAATTTATGATAAACTTACAAAAATCGTTAAAACCTTATCACGGTTTTGAACTGCTTTTCCACCAGAAATGTGCACCAGAAAATCTATTGTGTATGTTGAATATATGCAATAGCGGCGGTTGATGACCCATTTAGTGTAAATGTCGAGACGCGCTGCTATACAAGGGTACTGTGTTCTATCCCTGAGCAGTACAAACATTTGGTGCATGAACATTCTGTTTGTTTGTCTGGGTGTTTTTATATGTTTAATATTGTAATGAATTTACATAAAAAGGTATACATAAGATAATTTACGCGTTTGTTTGTACCATCTGACACGCTCCTTGGGGCTTAGTGGTGCCGAGTTAATGTTAAGTAGGATCATTTATTATTTTAAAGAGGTTAACGCAAATGGACAAACAAGTACGGTAACCGTTCGAAGCCAGTTGTGCCGCGTGTAGTTCACAAAAAAGGCGTAAATTAAATAACAATAAATAAGTTTTTCAATAAGCTCAAAATAATTCTATTTTAACGTTACATAATTTAAAATACTGTTCATAATTCTAACATTCTGTTGAATATTTTTCACAGACAACTTTATTATTTGTAAAAAAAGCTGGCAACCCTATGTGTGAGGTATCATCTGCCTTCTATGCTAAAGCTGGATGTGTTCTATTAATTATTTCAGTTTCATACATAAATGTTTATCCAAAACCTTGTTATAATACAAGCCCTTAATTCTAAAACGACTTTTCCAAATTACAGGCAAAAAATAATTCACATAAATATATTAAATAGAAAATCAATAGAATTTACCTCTTCAAAACTCTCTAAAATTGACATACGGCTACTAATTGATGACGTGCTTTTTGACATCTCCATTGAGTGCGATGACCTTTTCTCATCAAGACCACAATCTAATATTCTGAAATAGAGGATCATTAATTTATTACATACAATCTATATTAAATAATCAACTTGGACAGTCCGCCCGACGTAAATACCTACTACTAGTATTCTAGTGAGATATGGGAGCAAGTAATACGTAACGCAATCTTTGAAGATTTTGCGTATTTAAAGTTACGGATATATTCCAGCGTCAGTTTTAATTTCATTTACTACTTGCGTCTGAATTTTTTGGAGGAAATGGATTATCTCACGTATTAATCGATTAGAATGTTTATTTATTTAATAATCGTCTTCTTATCGAGTCGATATAGATTCCTAAGTTAAATGTGTTAATGCGACCAATTATTGGGGCACTTCTGATGCCCTTTCATTTGCATCCAAGAGGTCCCGGAACATGCATCAAAAGATGACAGTCGGGCAAGACAGTAAGTGCTCCATTGTCTAAGGGGCACCACAGTCACAAAGACTGCTTCTGGAATATCCCCATTGCATTATTTATTCCAGACACACACTTTTATAAATTCAATAGCGTAGTTTATTATTTTGAACAATACGAAAAACATTTATTCCCCTCTCAATATACCAGGTGTAAACTCATAAGACACACTAAATGAATCTATTGTTTACGCGCAGTTATCGATTCATATAAATATTTCTACTTTTCTCATCATTACCATTCGGAAGTTATTTCTTAGTACATATTTCAACCTTACCATAATTGAAAGACGACTAACCTTTCGGTACTGGTGGCCGCTAGTGAGGGTCGGTCTTTCTTTGCCTGGTTCAGCTTCAACTCGTCCATCCAAGGCGCGCGGTGTTTCTCCCACTCGCGAGCCCGAGGCTTGATTTCCGCCGGCTCCGGCCTTTCCGACTTCTCTGTTTTCTCTAACTTCTCTGTCGACTTCTCCACGGCTGCAACCAAACTATAGCTCTGTAGCAATCTAGAACATTCTGTATCAACAATCCGTTATAGCCTACCGCTGGACTAAGCACTTTAACGATACTGCAATTTTTCGACATCATCTCTACGCTGGGGGGGCGCGAGTTGGAAATAGCAGTACCTATAAAACATTACGTTAAATTGTCTAATTGTGTGAAATCAATTAAATGTCAATCAACGGCTAGATTACCTAGTTTGTGACATAATATTCTTATCTTCCATCAACACCTTGAAATATAGAACATGATTAACTCTATGAAGAGATCTTAAAGGCTCAAAAACGAGAACGTTAAAAGCGATTGCCTGTCTCGGTACAAGCTATTGTCTTTATCAGACAATCGTTTTACAGCATTATCCAAATAAGCTAACAGCTACGCCTTCCACGTAAAATAAAAAAAAACATTATGATACATGCCAAAACTATACCATATATTGAAACTTTTTTTGAAATGGATAATGCCACGAATGGCTCGACCTCGTAGCCTCACAGAAAACTTGTGCGAAATAACCTTTGCGTTGTGTCTCGCTAATTCCGAGGCCACACTAACGGGAAATGCCAATTATTATCGCAACAATGGTCGTCAATTTCAGGTGTGGCCACTTAACGCAATAATTTGTCAATTTCAAACGTATTAAAATTATCGCGTTCCTATCGTTTTTCTTTGCCCTCTCCCATTCTAAAGGTTGGCAACGCACTAGTTGCCAAGGTAGGCAAGGATTGCCAAGCTCTTTCAGAGTTGCGAGTGTCCATAAATGGCGGTACTCGCATCATCAGGCGAACCTTCCACTGTACCTATGTATCTAATAAAACAATAAATGCATCATCGTATATAACCTCCCACTGCAGAAAACACACCTTCCCACCGTGGCTATGGGTAGATTGGGCCGTAACCCACCACGGGGGTCCAATGCGGATTTGTGGGAGATAACGACTACCATCATAGGATACTAGCCGGAACCGATGGCCAAACGTGCTTTCCGATGCACTTTTCGGCCCTCAAATAATAAAATTTGTTCGTTTATTATCCTCAATTCGCACGGGAACTGCCACTTCACATGTGGGACACACGCACGATGTTAGTTTATAATTTAACTAGTACCTTCGTGTCCATTACTGAGGCCGATCTGCTGTGGCGTGTCGTCACGTAATATTTGACTAGGCGGCCGGCGACGGGGCGCTTTCACTCTGGAACATACGAAATTATTTTAATAAGCCTCAATCGGTTATAGCATTTCCAATATATTCATTGGTTTTCATCTGTATGCCCAAGGAATAAGGTTCAAATGATGTGGGATCTATATTCCCATTGTTTTTGGTTAAATCTATTAATATGAAATAATGTTCGTATCCACGTAACGTTAAGAAGAAAAACGGCTCTTATAAGCGATTATGTTGACTCGCGATTTTGTTATTTAAACTATTCCCAACCTTAATTGTGCCTTTTAAGGGTTTTGTAGCCAAATGGCAAAAAAAATTGGAAACGGAACCCTTATAGATTCGTCAACTACTTTCGAACTAAAACTCAAAACTTTTTTTTCATCGTACTGTGTATGTGTAGATCTTGAAAAATGACATCGAGGTTTCAATATATTTTTCAAATTGAATAGTTGCGAAAGAGACACTTACAAAGTTGAAAACAAGTGAAGAAAAAATATGTTAGTCGTGGTCAGGGTATCACTTACCATTGTATGGTGGTGGTACCAGGTGACCGTTCTGTACACTTAGAACATAAAAATAATAACAACAGACACGCCAAAATTTATTTATATGTAAACTGAATGTATACCTGCGCAGGCGTGGGTCGTTCAGTATGGAGTTCCTCTCACGTGGTCGAAGTATTGAATGGCGGCGGCCGGTTGCTCGCCCCCCCTCCGTCCGGTCGTCCCATTCCCCCCCACTACTACTGCCGCTACTGACCGTCGTCCGATGACGACTTCTCTCTGTGAAACGTTGAAATATTTAACACTTTACAGCGAATGTTGTATTTTTTTATAAATTACTGAGGCAAACGAGCGGCACACACTATATGCAAATAAGCAGTGCCATACCCTATGTGTGTGACAACCCGGAAACCGCCACCATATTGAATGATTTTCCACGTTCCTCTCACACTACACATACACACACTACACCACTTATTCAACTGAAATACACAAACCATTGCACTAGTTTGTTTATCCGTTTCTTTTATTTATAACTTTTTTTTCTTTCTTTGTACTATTGTAGTGAAAAAAAAGACTGCTATGTGTATATTTAGTACCTACTTAATTTTTTAAGTACTGCTCCTGAAACACGGTTGTTTTTACTATCTTGGAGCCTGGCTATGTTAAATCTACTAAGTTAAATAAATAAAAATATTATTGTATTAAATAATAAATAAAAAATTCGCCCATTTTTCCTCTACAATTTGAACCATAGGCGAGTTTGGCTAATTCGCCAAACTCTTCTCAAATCACGATTCTGTGTCACGAAGATTGGAGATTTTGCCCACTAGACCATCAAAGAACTTAGTGCTTAAATAAAGAGCATTCATCGAATCGGAATATTACTCATCTCATTAACTTAGAATGATTGTACCTCTATTTTCGTATCGCTGATGTAGGTTTCCCCAAACTTTCCGTGAATCGAAACTTTATATTCGAAAATCTGTTATAGTTTTATGATATTCACTTCAGTTATTATTTGAAATGTTTAAATAATGTTAGTTTTCCAAATACAATAAAAAAAATGTAGTGTGTTTATCCTACCTCCTTCACACATAGATATAAGTTAGTATATAAGAGAAGTTGCAAGTCTTTTGATACAGACAATAGCCGAGTGTTGTCGTGGAAGGTTGCATTCTCATTTACACAACCAAAAACCAACATTACATGGCTCGTGCAGTGCGTTACTATACTAAATCCATTGAAAAACCTCGCAAATTTCGTACTTATCAGTGGAGGACATCATTTTATTCTTGAGACCGCTCAGCAGACCGCCAACGCCCCCTGTCGGCGTGGGGCTTTTCTTCAACGGCACCGGTGGCTTCTTTACCTGCAAATAAAACAAATTAGATTTTAGGACGAAACAGGTCCATTATTTACTTCGTTTATCAGAAGACATATTAGGCTATCCAACCCGCACTGGGCCCGCGTGGACGACAAAGGTCTATACACCCGCCACGGGTAGGCTCGTCCCCCTCGGGGGGACGTTTAGTAAGCTGATGATGATATTAGACTAGAATGATGATGATGATAACGTATACGTGTTTTATATACTAACCAGTAAAGCTGGCTACTTAACCATGATATAGCTCATTAATTAATTAAAATCATACCTGTCCGTCCAAAGTCCCATCGTTGACTGTTTCGTTGTGTACCAATTTCTCCGATTCGCTCTTATTCGTGTGCGTGACTGTACTTTGTGTGGTGATTTCCTTGCTCAATGAATTCTCTTTGTGCATACTGAAAAAATATAATAATCCTCTTAAAATAATTATACTATCATTTATTGTACTAAGGCTTTTTTTTCAAGTAACAACCCATTGAACGCCAGGAATCCAGACAAAATAGAAAATCAATTGTGTCTCGCGCCTTAAGGCGTCATCGCGGACAAGGGGTTATATTTAAAACAATCTAAACTACTAAGTGGATTTAAATAAATACCAAAGCGTAAAACTAAATTAATGGAATCAATATTTTAACTTTTTTTGTCAAATTATAGAAATTTATTTAGGAGGCAAATAATACATACGTGTATATATTATTAACATTAATATATATTCGAACTGTATACACATTATTGTGGTGTTGCAGTATTCCCTTGAACCTATTATACTTTGTTTAATGCTTTAAAAGAAAAGAAAATAATCAGTTGTGTTGTATGAGAAAAAATAAAATTTAACTTGAATGCACACGGCATTAAGTCTACAATAACAACGTACCACGACTTTATACCAAAAAGGTAAATAAAAAAAATTAAACTTTCAAGCATCACAGAGACTTACCTTATTTTAGAGGTGGTTAGTTCCTTGACTGAGGCGGTTTTCTCCGAATACTTGTTTAGTACCGGGTATATGCCGCCAGGTGGCGTCTTCGAGGGGGGCCTGTCTGGCTTCTTCTCTTCTGGTTCCGTCGCTGCGACTGTAAGAAGAAATACCAGTTATAGCGTTTTGTTTTGCTTCTATTAAACGTGCAAAGATCAGACAGTTAAAAATGCAAATTTTCAACCTTGCCCCTTTGTCATTAAGTCCTAAATTGAGATTTTTCTATACTCTCATATTTATATCACTAAAGAACATCTAGTTTTACTATATATTTAGATAACTCTGAAAACACGGTCTGTCTGGTTACGGTTCACTTTGGGTTCCTACTTAGCAAGAAAACAATTACCTACATAATTACAGCCTATAATGTCCACTGAACGATGGTTTTCCCTAATGATTTCCACGCGGATTGATACCTAGCAATTGCCATCTATCTGCTAACAAGGTCATCAGGGGGGTTATTCAAAATTAAATTCAGTTTTTGTTATAAATAGGGGTTACCGCCTACCCTCAAAACAGTATTACAATAATATTACTTCACCTTTTCTGGTACAAAAATGCTGAAGTACCATTATAGTAATATTGTTTTAAGAGAGATGGTTGGACCTTCCCAGTGGTATTAGGTAATAGAAGACAATTTACCTACTGCATATAAGCTTTATTTTGGTATGTGAGCAAAGCCTTTTTTAATGTAACCTTCCGAGACAGCCTTAACCAAGTAACGTTCAAAACAACCAGTAATTAAAAGACAAATTTCATGCATAAATTCCTCAAATTTGAATTGCTAAACACACGTGTAACACCAAACAAGAAAAAATTTCTAACGATGGCATAGCATAATGAAAAAAGACAAGAGACCCACATAAATACCAAATTGTTTATACATAAAGGATCTTATTCTATGAAAATAAAAACCAATATTTAATTAAAAATATAAAAATGCGTTTTAAATTTTCTGCTTGCCTTTTGATGATCCATTTGGTGCAAGGTTGAGACATTGGCTCTCACACCAAGGGTAACGGGTTCAATCCCCGGGCAGTGCAAACATTTGTGTGCATGTCTGTTTGTATTGGTCTGGGTGTTTACTATGTATAGTGCAGACTAGCCGACTTTACGCACAACCTTTGCATTCCTTCATAGGCGTGCGCAGCTTTCCTCACAATGTTGTCCTTCACCGTAACAGCGTCGGATTAATTGCAAAAATTTGAACCTGCCCCCTCCAGATCGGAAGGCAGCAGTCCACACCAATAAAGCCAGCGACAGACAAATAGTATTTACAAAAAATATAAATATAAGTACATATCTTTATCCATTCTTAAGTTTCCGCACTACAAATCCTCCTTGCTTTATTGGGCCCTTAGAGGCTCTGTATAAATATCCAAGTATATTTACTTCTCTATAAATAGAGAATAAAACTAGGAATAAAAATTCCTAGTTTTATTGACTACACGATCTTTAAAATATAACATTGAAATAGTTCGCTTGCAAAGTTATGTTACACAGATAATAATGTGTCAATTTATGTAAATAATACAATTAGCATGTTAGCGATAAACTTGAAAGAGATCTAAAGGAGGTTAAAAGATCCACATAAATATTCTGTAACCGTATTGCGTCTTAACTGCTTGACTTTGTTTATTAGTATTCGAAACAAGCATAAAGGTTGCTAGCTGAAAATCTCGAAGATACATTAATATCTCCCAACTTTTTCAAACATTGTGATTTAGGAAATAATTTACAAAATATAGGTATTACAACTGGGACATGTTGAAAATAAAGAGAAAGAGTTACTATAACAATCACAATTACAACACAAAATATTTCAAAAGGAAGCAAGGCACACAATATCGCCAAACTTCTTCATCTAAAACTTTTTGCTTACAGACAAAAAATTGCCAAGTGGGTTGACTTGGCTTGTCTAAGGTTCAATGCACCGATGTTAGATCGAGTGTTGACTCTTTAATATAATAAGATAGCTAGCTATGCAAATCACCAATATAAAGAGACGTGCCCCCTCAGCTCTATGACAAACTATCATTATTAATTCAAAGTCTTATTTGTAAAGGCTATGTTAGGTACTTAGTTATTATTAAATTCGTTATTGATCAGAAGATCAAATCTGTCAAAGATACCGAATAATCGAAAATTTAATGTAGGTAATAATAAGATATTCAACTGATATTCATAAATTATATTAGGAACTTCTCAATAAGTTTTATAAACTCAGCATTTATTCACTGTTTTAGTTAAACGTAACCAGTTATGTACGTACTTTTCGCCCAAAATTTTAAATTGGTTCTATTTAAGAAATCATCTAAATCTAGGATATGAGCAATTTTTTTGGTCCATCAAAGAAAATACTCCGAACGATGTAGCATCGTCTGTAGAGGTAATACCGTAAAACATAACCGTGGTTCAGAAAAAAGTTACAATGTACCTTAAAAGGTAAAACTAAACATAGCTATTCTCTAGGCGTAACTGTAGGCGGGAAATATAGAGGACAAGGTCCTTTTACGAAATCGGCCTCTCATAAAACTATTCCAACGTCCCAAAGGCAACAGCCTGCAAAGATAGTCTGTTCGGTACGAGCTATAATTTATTGGATGATGCGGATTTTATTTCCCTCGCGTTGGAAGATAGGACTCTGAAATCTTTATATCCATCATTACAGAGCCTTAAGCTTTTCCATAAAACAATACAGGGATCCATTTTAAGTATGTGCCTTATTGATAACAAAGCGTTTAGTGCGTTCGAAGTTCTTGCATTATATATTATACCAACTTACTTTACTACTGTGTACATTCATTTCAAATAACAATTTATTAAATCATAACAGCACTGAAAAATCCGGGTCACAATCACTCAAACTTTAACTTCAACTTACTTTCAACGCCCATTTCAGTTTTGAATACTCGAGAAAACTTAACTATTATCGCGTGAATCACATGGACGCTGCACCGCGTCCGTATAGAGACTAGATGCGGAACAGACAACGGCTCGTGGGTTACGCAAAATCACGACTCAACCTTCACGTGAAATGTCAATAGCGAAGCGATGCCATCAGTGGGCGGACTGTTTACCAACACTAGCTCGATCGACTGAGACATGCGTCTGCACAAGTGTTATCGTTATGGAGGAGAACACGTCGGAACTTAAAGTGTATACGTAAACATACCTGATTGGAATTTAAAGACGTTTTGCTCTATGACTCTAAATAGCGAAATGAATATTTTTCGGCCGTCCGTAGTACTAGAAGTTCTTTATTGTTCTAAAATATATAAGGATGTTCACCGCAGATAGCTTACGACTTCACGGGGAAAGTGACGAGCGCAGATGACTCTCAGCCTTAAAGCTCGCAGTTACCATCATGGTTACTTCTAAAATAATACGCACAAGTTTCATAGATAATTTAAAAGATTTTCTGTAACCATAAAAATTGAATTTTTCTCGTCTTTACGTTTGTAGTAAATTCGAAGCGGAGAAACACAGTATATAAACTTGGCGATTCCAAAAGCGAAGAGACCATAAATGAGTGAACTGATCGCTAACTAGTGACATGACAAAGGTTGTCAGCAGAAGTAGAAACAGAAATTGTCTCTGCAAAATACGGTTGAGTGCACAGAGTTACTCAAAATTTCATAGTAATCTTCCACAAAAAAATAACACATCTCTCCCGCCAAAGCTCTGTTTGTATGCCAGACATCGCCGAAACAGACAGTAAAATGTGAACATCAAATTCCCAGCTACAATGCTGTAGCGAAGCGGTCAACAACTGTTCTACTGAGAGATGTCTTCCCAAGTTCTAAAGTTCGGAGTGAGAACTTTCAAACCGATTGCATGACATCGGTATTCAGACTTTACTACGTGGCAGGCACGATACTGAGTCATACGATACAGTGCCAGTCAATATATTATAATAGAAACATTGATGTTTTATACATTACTATTTTTCGGGAAGTGGGCACTGTAACTTGCAAAATAACTGGGTGGTACAAATATCTGTCGTCTCTGGTAACAAACAAATGGCAATGTTTCCTTCAACTGCGAAAGGGAACCTGTGTAAAATACACTGAAGGGAAAAACCATTTGACTTTGCTTGGAAACAACCAAATTGCGAACTAGGAAATCCAGAAATAAAGCTAAAATTTAGCTTTCATTTTGCCAAAAAGATAAAATAACCATTGGAATATAATAGTAGAATTAACATTGACGTGCTAAGCCAAAATAAAAATATGCCACCTCTAACATTCAAGGTCTTTGCGATAGCACGCGTCGTATCATGTAGACTGTGAAACATAAATTAGTGAGGGTCAACATTTGTACTGTTAACGATACGAAAATATATTATCAAACAATAAATAAATATCGACAGACATTATAACAGTTCACTGCTGGACATTCTAAGCCAGATCCCGGTCCCCAACTTTTCTCATCCAGCCCCCACCAGCGACCTATCGAAGACCAGTCGTCGGTCTACGCTACGCTTGCCAAGACGCGGTCGTCACTCCAGCACTCGATAGCTTCAAAAGCCATCGATTTGCAACATACTTGCCAGCCCACTGCCAGTACCAAATTCAAATTGCTGATCCAGCGAGCTATGTCCAATAATATCATTTTTGATATTTGATCTCTGAGAGAAACCCCGCCCCGTTGGCACTTTGGTTAAGTAATCCTAAAAGTTAAATCAATGCAAAAGAAAAGTTTGCATTCCAACGTTGGAAGGTGGGGTACAATTGATCAATGCTTTCGCAAAAAAAAATACTGGTAAGAATCAAACAGTAATGTGGCGGAACAATAATAGAGTGCAGCGTATTATATCTTTGCCAATAATACTGACAAGTACAGTCACAGTCAAGTTTTGAACATTTTTTTCTTTCTTTATATCTAAGTATCGACCACAGATGGCTGTTGGTACCTTAGTGACCATTGAAGTTGAAGGAAAATATGTAATAATAGTAGAAAGTAACTATTTTCCGTCTAAACTGCCCGGCGATTGTCACCCAAGAGAACTGTTGATAGATCCCTATCTAATTTTACTAGCTGCAATGCCACCATCATAAAACAAAGAAGTGCATAACACTCCTGTTTTACGGGCCGACATCTGGCACTGCGTGGTACCTACCTAAACGACTCAGTACCGACTCTATGTTCCTTTCTTGGTTCTTTTGTTTATGTTTTTTTGCAAAAGTAATTTAATAGACCGACTACTGTACAGTAGCAACACTCCATGTGAACACATATACACTTTTTCATAGCTCTGTATGGTTCACAAAGCACGGTGCTCCTAGGATTGCCACCATAATTGAAGGTGATATAGTATTTATTTACAAACATTATAAAAATAGAGTACGATTGGAAAACGCCGGTAAAAGTTGTACCAACCCATTTATTTAATTCATAATCTTAAATCGGTCGATTAATGGACCCCCGCAAAACATTTTTTATTTCTTTTAAAGCGGTAAATAAATTAATTTTCTGTATCTGCGAACTGCGATACCTGATATGCGGTCATTTAGGTATTTTCATGTATATTTTTCATTGTCTTTGTTTTGTTAGTCATTAAGCCTAACTTTTAAAATAATAATATCAATAATTAATATTTACAATCATTAAGAGATTGGCATCTAGTGAATTTATTGTTTCTGTAAGTTTAACATTGTTTTCTATGACAATTTATGTTTTTTTTTCTAGTACAATGGATGAATAAAATATAGTATGATACTATAATATAGTACGGGTGGCAACCTTACTTGTTCCCGTTAGGCATAAACTCCCACGCGTTCGTCCCACAATCGCATTTTACTTATAGTACGCACGGTGAACTTATTAACATTGTTTGAACGTAACAATTATGCATTTACTGTTATGTTTTTTGTTAGTATATTTAATTTGGAGGCCGATAACCTTTATGTTAGATTCGCATTAATTACTTTTTATTAATTTATTTCGGCTCTCAGTCAATTTCAAACTATATAAGTCAGTCCAATTTACGTAAGGTCTTTATAATATGTAGGCAGATAACAATCAAAACCTACTCAACTTAGAGGTTAGTGGAAAATATGTATACCAAAGCTTTGCACCATAAAGTTAAAGTTAGGGCCTAAAGCAATGCCAAGGACTCCATTGCTTTATGTTGCAATTATACGAATGGGGTTTAATAGGAAGCCTAAATTATTCCATTCAAATAAATATTTTACAGACATCGTCTTTCAAATCTTTAATTTTATTGAGACTTCCACCCTAATTACTAATTAATTAATAGGGAAGCCTAAATAATTCCATTCAAATAAATATTTTACAGACATCGTCTTCAAATCTTTAATTTTATTGAGACTTCCACCCTAATTACGGCGACAAAAATGTTGAACATCTCAAACTTTTTTTTACTACAAACAAACCTCTCCTAAGATTGGCCCTTCGATCAGTATGAATTTTATATTTATTTCGTACTTCATTGTTATTCTAATAAAGTTCAAAATACGTCGGATCAATTTTGTCTCTATTTATACCAAAGTCCGAAGATCAGTGAATAATTTTATGTAAAAATAAACAAGAACTCAATACTAGTTGAGTTGTATACTTCATGTTTTTGAGTAAGCACTCATCACTATGAGATCACGGTCCGTGATGGGTGTGCCGTCTGTGTTATCACATCATCGCTTATTTTATTATAATGTCAAGCGCATGCTTGTAATCATTCTAAGTATGAACTGCAAGTTCATATGTATGAGAAATATATCAGAGAACACTTTAAGATCCCTAATCCATACTAAGGGTCTTTTTCCTGTGGTGCGTGCTGCTAACAGATACAATTGTGTTCAGTATGGATAACAAAAGCCATAATACTTTTCCTTACACTTGTCTCAAAATAAGAAAAAATAAAAACTTCCACACTGCTTATGTCATGGTCAGGCGTATCACTCACCACCAGGTGAGCGAACTGACTGTCCCGTCCCTTAATATCATAATAAAATAATAAGAAACACACTGCCGTACACTAGCTAAAACGCCGTTACCAGACGAGCACAATTTTCAGTTTGGCTGATCATTATCATCATCAGCTCATTAAACGTCCCCACTGAGGCACGAGCCTACCCGAGCGTGCCGTAAGGCACGGGCCCAAGTGGTGTGTACTTTTGCCTTCCGATCGGGAGGACGCAGGTTCAAATCTCACCACGTACCAATGTGTTTTCGAATTTTCTAAATTATATGTACGATATCCGACGCTCTTACGGTGAAGGAAAACATCGTGAGGAAACCTGTGCACGCCTGCGAAGAGCTTCAAAGGTTGTGCGTGAAGCCGTCCAAACCGCACTGGGCCCGCGTAAACGACTAAGGCCTTATCACCCTATACGGGTAGGCTCGTGCCCCTCGGTGGGGACGTTTAATGAGCTGATGACATGGAAGAAATATCGTGAGTTGACGGCGTTTCAGCTAGTATACAGCATCACAAGTCTCACCAGCGGGCAGCAGCTGTACAAAGTTGTCGGGGAACAGGCCGACGCGGCCGCGCAACTCGCCGCGCCACCAGCCGCGGTCGGGCGCCTCCTTGCACACCACCGTCACCACGTCCCCCTCCGCCAGACTCAGCTCGTCGTCGTTCACCGCCGTGTACGGGAACAGCACGCGGCATTGCTCTTTCACTGTGCACAACATTTTTTTTTATGTTATAAGTGCACAGGACGGTCTGGACGCTCACCTGATGGTAAGTGATACGCCAGACCATGAGAGAGCGGCATTAAAGGGGACCAACAACTGATAGACAGTTATTATGCTCCATCAATGCCGCACTGCGCCCGTCACCCGAGACAGCAGATGTTAGGTCTCTTATACCCGGTAAGTTCACTAGCTACAGTGTCCTCATCCCGAAACACAAAAGTGCATAACACTCCTGTTTCACGGGATGACTCAGCATATTGGTCATAATCAGCAGCCTATAAAGGCCCTCCAGGGGTCGCTCTCTCTATATATATAGTTTTCTATCTGTATCTCTCTCTGTTTCTAACAAGTTGCAGCCCGCTGCTTGAAATATGTCTACCCTATTTACGTAAGATATCCCGGTCCACTGTATTCCGCATCCAACCTCCACCAGCGACTTTTTGCAAGTCGTCGATCCATCGTCCGACACTACGCTTGCCAAGACGCGGTCTCCACTCCAAAACTCATCAGCTCCAACGGCCATCGGATCTGTCTCCAACTGCCACTTCAACTTGCTGATCCGGCGAGCTATGTCGGTAACATTAGTTTTCTTGCAAATAACATCATTTCTGATGTGTATGTCCGTAGATATTTATTTATGTAGCTCGAGACTAACCAGGCTTAGGCGGCAACGCGGGCGCGGGCTCGAAGGGCGGCGCAGGCTGTGGGGGGTCCAGCATCACCACGAAGTTTGAAGGAAACACACCCACGCGCCCTTGCCGACGACCCTGCCACCAGCCCTCTTCCACCTGCGAATACAATTATACAGATAGATACTAGGTGGTAGACTCGGTACTGACGCATCCAAGTAGATACCAGATATCGTACCGTAAAATAGGAGTGTTTTGAACATCTGTGCTTCGGGATGAGGGTACTGTAGCTAGTAAAATTAAAGGGTATTAGAGACATTTGTCGTCTCGGCGGATGCAAGGCAGTGCTGACGGAAAATAATGACGAACTACTATTATTAATTTCCTTCGACACTGAGAGAACCTGATAAACTGGTTTTCACTATGCGCTCTCCCCGTGGGATTTGAACGCACTACACACGAATCACACCACAACCTAAACTCAACGCTCACACCATTCGACCGGAGGCAGTGACTTTTCTCATAATACTGTGAAATGCTCCCATTTTAAAGAAAATGCTATTGTTCTAGTCAAAGTAAAGGTCATAGGTCTTTTCACACTCATAGTTCCATGGCTAAGGTAGGTTTAGTACGTCAAACTCAGAAATTCCTTTATTCAATTAAGCCTTAACAAGACACTTTTGAATCAAAAATAATGAACTCGGTTAAAAACTAGTTTGTATCTACCACTATTCATACCACGGTTCATCTACGCCTAGTTTCATTTGTACCATTGACTGGTTAGTACCATTGATGGTACAAGTGATACATTTCCATTGAATATTACATTGAGTATGTATATAGCATTCATTTATCCTTACACAACAAGGATAACAACGTACACATCCTGAACACTGTCTAACCGCAAATGGGTCAACGGACTCAATACCAGCGTATCCTGAGGGGAAGGTCGAGACGGGCTAACGTTCCGAATTGATATAAATCAAAGCCTCAATTCCCTACAATCGAACTGCAAATTTGGTATTCCGGTTCAACTTTAATGTTAATGGTTTAAAAATGGAAACTGTATTGTAGAATGAATTGTCCAATGGTGTTACGAACAATGATGTAAAAAGTATAGATTCGTGATACGCTCACAAGACAATCGAAAAGTGTTCCGAATGCAGCGACAGCACACATATTTCGAATGAGCGTACATTTACCTAAACAAAAGCCTACAAACTGTGTTCTCTTTTGCGGTTCGTTTTTAATGCACGGGTGGCGTATTTACATTTATATATACAGAATATCATTGGTTACGAATTTGAATCTCAGAAACTCAATTCTCTAATTTACTTGTCAAATATTACGACACTCTACAATCCAACTGTAAAGGGACTACGATAGAATTTTTATGTTTATGGTTGAAATGGTAATCTATATGTATTATTCTATTCTATTGCAGAATGAATTTGACTAATAATGACACGAATTAGAGCGTCGGTGGCTCAATGGTGTGAACTGTCGCCTTCCTACCGGGAGGGCTGAGGTTCAAATCCCGACATTGATACGTGTCGGGAGTGTGTTTTCGAATTTTTGAAAATATATGTACGTTATCCCACGCTCTTACAGTGAAGGAAAACTTCGAGAGGAAACCTGCGCACGCCTGCGAAGAGATTCTAAGATTGTACGTGAAGTCGCAAATCTGCACTGGGCCCGCGTGGACGACTAAGGCCTATTCACCCTATACGGGAAGACTCGTGCCCATCGGTGGGGACGTTTAATTAGCTGATGATGATGACAAAACAGAACGAATGAGTGCACAATTCTCTATTGAGATGTGTCTCAATAGAGAAAACAATCCTATCAGCGCATTTTAAAATTAGCTGAATCGTGGCCCAGAAAGGCTGAATCGCGTCAAATTATTCAATTCACAAGACGAGCGTAGGAAGGAAGCGGCAAATCGTTTTTGTTACGCGCATTGCAAGTGTGAATCACAGCACCACGTGCCTTCGAGTAAAGCTATTGTTTGAACGCGGCGAGTAGAGATTTTTATCAAGACTACAAACGCTCTTAGTATTTGGGATTGGGTGGTTAGATTTATGAGTTTTTTAATGCTTTCTAGTATATATATGCTACTTTATTATTTTTGAAGATACTTAAAAGGGGACTACAACACTTTTGCTATGTTGTAAATAAAATAAGTTTAATCTATCTCGGTATAAAATAAAATATAGTACAAATAATCTATACTAATATTATAAAGCTGAAGAGTTTGTTTGTTTGTTTGAACGCGCTAATCTCAGGAACTACTGGTCCGATTTGAAAAATTCTATCAGTGTTAGATAGCTCATTTATCGAGGAAGGCTATAGGCTTATATCATCACGCTACAAGCAATAGAAGCGGAGCAACAATGAATAATGTTTCAAAATCCGGGGGGAAATTTTCTTACTTGAAGATTCCGCTGCGTACGCTGCGTAAACGGTTAAAGTTTCGCAAAAGTCATGTATTAGAGTATTGTTACACTTTTAAAGGTCTACAAAAAAGTCCGCGACAGCATATGTCTATCTTTTAAGGTTAGCTCCCTATAACATATTTTTTGCTAAAAATGTTTTCTAAAATAATGCATCACTTTGCGAAGCTATTTTTATAAATATGATATCAATCCTTATCCAAATAAATACTTTATTTATCACAAGTATTTCATTTTAAACAAAATTGCCCTTTACATCATTCAGTTTAAATGAATATCGCATTTTTAACTCACCTATATAAACGAAGTAGCGGGTGAAAGAGAGCGTTAGGCCAAAGTAACTATTCCACGCGGACGAAGTCGCACGCAAAAGCTAGTTCACAATAATATAAAAAGAGTTGTTATTATTTGTCATGGCATATATAAAATCTCAGTATGAACTATGACTATATAAAAAATGACTTTCAAATAATATAATTTATTGAGGTAGTTATCCAGACAAATCAATACAAACTCATTAAAAACTCGAAGAACAATCAAGAAATAGTTGAATATAGGAAACTAATTGACTGTTAAATTAGATCAAACGGAATTAGACAAAGCAATAATTTATAGTGTTTGTACATACCAGCAAAAATCTCAAATGTAATTGAAATTTTAATTAAATGGGCCAATAAAATGCGTTCAATTATTGCATTCCGGCTGTGTGAACTGCCAAGTTGGACCGATCTAAATTAGCTAAAATCTTTAATACAAATCCACTTAACATCATGCGTTAATTACTCGGTGATAATTATAAATCGATATTTATTTGTAGAAGTAATATAGTATTAATGATTGTAATGTTAAGTTCATACTCCAAAACATTAGATATTGCTATAGCAAACATCTCTTTAGTTTTTATTTATTTTTTTATTCTTGTTGATGAATTTTAGTATTGTTTTTATTTTCCTTTCTCCTATTTATTTGGCTGTCGGTGGTTGTTAAAAGGGTGGTTTCTTCGCCTATAATAAATATTGTGTGATATGAAACAATCCATATGAGGTAAGAGATTGGTTCACAATGCGAAGCCGTGGAATTGCCGGCTTATGTTTCCTAAAAACTGCCTATATAATTTGAGTGTCTACAAGTACGGAGTATTAAATATTACGGAGTATTTTCTAGGTCAGTGTGCTTGATCTTACTCATCGTCGATGTTGTTGAACGCAGACCTATTCCATGTATAAAATACTAGCTTTTTCGCACGGTTACGATCACGTTAAATTAGGAGTACCACGGTTCCTCTTTCTTGGTTACGAAAACAAAATATTATTTTTACGCTACTGTAGGTAGATTTCGATTTTTAGCTTTCTTCCTTGAAAACAATGGAAGTCCTATATAAAATCTTACCTTACTATTTTAAGCCTTTGGGCCGATACAAACTTCCACCCCCCATTTTAGTGAAGTGGGGGGTGAGAATTAGACTAAAATTAGCTTATGTCCGTCTCCAGACTAACATCTATTACCATACAAAATTTCATAAAAATCCGTTCAGCCGTTTAAGCTTGAAAGCGTAACAAACAACAGACAGTTACTTTCGCATTTATAACATTTTTATAGATATACATATACGTACCTCTCCAAGAACTTCGAGGACGTCACCAACGCAGAGCGGCAGCTCGTCAGGGTTCGCCGGTTGGTAGCTGAACACCGCTCGGCAGCGACCCTGGACACCGCCAGATCTGTAGAAAACAAAGGAATTTTATACTTTAATTGTTTCTATGCTAGTTCTCTACTAGCTACAGGGCTCAGTACTGAGTCGTATAGGTAGGTACGACCGCAGTGCCAGATATCGTCCCGTGAAATAAGATTGTTTTAAACTTAGGTGTTGCGGTATGAGGGCATTGTAGCTAGTAAAATTACCAGGTATGAATCACATAACATCTGTCGTCTTAGGTGACGGGCGCAGGTCAGTGTTGATGGAAATACACTGCAGGCACTGCAGCTGTCATGGTCATGCGTGTCACTGACCACCAGGTGAGCGATCTGACCGTCCCATTCACTTAATGACACAAAAACCATACTATGACAGATCACTGCTGAACAAAGGACCTCTTTACCTCCATGTTCGGCAGATAGGGAGATAGCTCTGTAGAGTTGTCACACGTACTTTATTATATAGTTATTGAATTATTTTTCTATCGTATTCATGCGATTGTTCTATATCACAGAAAAAATGTATGTGTAGTTCAATAAAGAAAACTACGAATGTGTCGTCTCTTCTGCTTTTTATTTATTTCTAAATGGTGCCAGATGAGGTTATCACTGATGTGTAAAAATCACCGTGTTGATTTCCTTATCGAGAAATTATCATGATCATTTATTTTTAGTAAACTGAATCTCTTTGTCACCACTGTCAAAAAGTTAATAATATTATAAAGCATCAGAATTAATGAGGAAATCCGCAAACACATACCCATGTATATTTATTTGACATCCCGTATGTAATGACCTGACTCCGTCACTTTGTATGCATTATTTGTCATGATTAGAGAACATGCTTGTAACTAGTTTAAATTGTATTGCCGCGAAATAATAATATGTACATATTTGCTAATAATAATTTCATTAGTCATAAATAAATGAATAAATAAATATCCACTGACATTCACACTGCGCCGTCTAGCCCCAAGTTAAGCGTGAAGCCTGTATGGGTACTAAACAACGGATACACATACTTATATAAATTTTTTTTGGAAATACATATTATACATAGAAAATACCCAGACCAATACAAACAGACATGTTTATGCACACAAATGTTTGTAATGTTCGGGGACCGATCCCGGAACCCTTGGTGTAGTAGCCGAAAGTCTCGACCATTACACTACATGGGTCGTCTGAACCTAATGCTAATTGTTTAGTACGAGATAGAGTCCGTCGTGTGAATCTACTTCTTAGCGTATCGATGTCAAAAACATAAACAAACCGTAGAAGCCTAAAAGCTACAGTGACTGCGTTGTCTGCATCCGTCATTACATCCTGCTGAGAACAGCTACTCGGGAAACCGGGACACGACATAAGGTGAACTGTCGTTTGGGCCGCTCCACGAAGACACACAGAGTTGACAGTGCGAACCAAGGTTTAAAATTAAACCTACTGGATAGGTACCATAACGTTTACATACCTACTATACATATTAATATTGGAGTAGTTCTAATTTCTCCATATTTACAGATGTCGTGGCTATATCTAGTGAAATTACTGTATATAAGAGATGCAACATCAGCCGTCAAGACTGGCGTGCGCAAGGTAAGTAGTGTTGATATCAACTCGTTGCTAACAACTGACATTATTTTCCTTCAACACTTATCTGTCATAGGCAGGGCTATAACCTATCATCAGGTGAGCGAAGTTATTGTCCCGTTCACTTCTTAACATAGAATAAACTTTCGAATAAATGTGATTTAAGGTAACAATTATTCCATTATTTATGGATTTCATTATTACTGGAAAAGTAACTATGATAATACCTAATTGTTTATTAAAAATCCAACATTTTATTTCACGAAACAAGCACGCTCATATGATGGGAGCTTAAAGTGCTGCTTACGAAAGATGTTTTGTTGAATAACAACAATTTTGTAATACGTTTCCGTCAAAACTGCCTATGCCTTACCCGAGACTACAGATGTAATGTCGGTTATACTCGGCAATTGTACTCGCATAAGCGCGTTTCTGGACGTCTGAATTCCTTGCGCTTAAAAGGTTAAGCACTCTGATTTTAAATGCAAGACAAAATCCAGTTCATTCTCATCAGCTCATTATGATGTTCCCTCCGAGGGGCACAAGTCTACTCGTAAAGGGAGATTAGGCCTTAGTCGACCACGCGCGCCCTGTACGGATTGGTCGACTTTACGTACAAACTTGAATCTCTTTGCAGGCGTGCGCAGGTTTCCTCACGATGTTTTCCTTCACTGTAAAGTTCGTCATTGAATTGACCTTATCAGCTTATATATAACGTCAGCTGGACTTTACTCACAGAAACTTTTCTCAGAGGATCCAATTAACACATGAATCTTTACATCTGGATAGCACTCCCACCACACACAAACAACACCGAATCATATACAACAAAAGACGGTTGTGATGCGAATATCACCTGTCACAAAAATCACTCATTGGTTAAAGACCTCGCCGATACTATTATAACTCTTATTCCAATACAACAAAGCGTACACTTTCACATACCTCCGCAATGTCACAGTATTCCCAATGTTGGACATTTACCAAATATTTATATGTAAAAAGCAACAAGTATTTTAACAGGGCGACATTACAAACACTGAGTAAATTCGTCTTATCGCACCTTATCCGCAGTGATAAGATACGTGCGTAATCATTTATTATTCTGTTAATCGAAAAAGTTTTGAAATAACTACCGTGAAATGTATATTTAATAAAACTATGGATATATAATAGACACAAGATACAGTTAATTACAGTCTAAAGTTTCATCGATTCAATATATCCTAGACTGCAGCTCTAAACAAGTGAGCACAGAATGTATGAAAAAAACTGTAATGAGAGGTCAGTATATATTCTTAAAAGCTTATGTAATATTAGTAAGAAACATAATTTAAAAGCAGAACAACGAAGATGTGGTACCGGGCTGAAAGACTGGACATTCTTTCTCATTCAGAGTCATTACGAAAGCCATGTATTTTTTGCAAGCGAAAATATCCAATGAAGAGTGCTCAGAGATTAATTTATCCCACCAAAAACATTTTATGTAACATGTTGTCAAGTAAAAACATGCATGCATTACTGATACGCAGAATTATTTTGAAGTTAGGGTCAGTAGACTTAGGCCATGTAGATTCAGAAGCTTGGTTCTACAGGCGATCTAATATCTTTTTCACAGGGCAAACCTTATGTGGTCGTCTTGAAAACATTTTACATGAAATCATTTGGTAGGATTTCAGTTCGTTTTGTAAGTTCTAATAGGTCTTTGAAGGTTTTTAGTTACTGTCTACAGTCCCATATGAACTTTCATGTCCAATTTTAAAAAATGGTAAAAGTATCATAGAAAAGGCCAACCTCCCTCTTTTAGGGGGGGCAAAAGTTAGTTATTTGGCTGTATCCTAAACTAAGATAACATACCAAATTTCAGCTTCCTAGAACTTCAGGAAGTAGCCAAACATTTTGATGATCATCAGTGTGTCAGTGACGAAATCGGCGTATTTAAGGTATCAATAAAATCCAAAGTAAAATATATTTAATTGAGACTTTGAAAGATTAATGAATTGTTTGATCAAAACAACTGTGTTATTATAATTTCCGATGAAAGAAAGGCTTTATGAAATCAACAAATCACTGCTACTTATCAAACGATAAAATTTTTTTTAACTTAATTATGTAGCAAGATAGTATAATTTTATTATAGAACGATTATTTATAATCGTAATACAACTTCGCGCGAAGAATTAAGCAATAACAATTTTGATTCATATAAAAATATATTTGTCTTATTTTAAATAAACTAGGCACCTACTTAAAACATACGTTAATTTAAAATATGATGCAGTGACGTCTTCCTGGGCATAAGACGAAGAAGCAAACTACTCGTAGTAGGTTCGTTCAGTGATTACTAAAGCAGTACTTTATCAACAAAAGAACCCTAAAATAATTGCTTCCTTTGAATAAACCCAAAAGATACAGCTGCAGCAACAGAAATTATAGCGTAGCATTAAAACTTTTAAATTTCATTATTAAAGTTAATAGCAAATCGCTCACAAAATATTTTAATATGCCCTATTAAAAATTGTTGCACAAACCTCAACGAATTCGAGTTTCGCGATTGAATTACAAACCATTCAGTCACGATTACACTTCACACTAAATTGAGTCCATTTGAATGACAATTATTTTTAAAGAAATAAATCAAAATTAATATTCAACCAGTACCCAATCAAGGCTATATACTGTTATACTGTTGTAACTTAATCACTGACATTTCTCTATCAGTCGATTAATAAATGACGAATCAGATGATAATAGTGCATTCTACTTAAGTACTATTAGTAACCTTTACAATCACGCGTAAACGTTTTCCTTGGAACAAACACATTACGAAAGACAACACCTGCGAATATCTTTCACCTAGTTTTCCACATTAGGAATTATGACTGTGGTCTATTGGGAAGTATGTTTTAATCAATTTTAAAAAATGTAGGATTCAGTAATGTACCCCTCCTCTACTTTTTTATTTAAAATTTCACATTCTACTACTAATGATACAACAATAAATACATTATGGTTGTAATTGAACTACGTATTTCTGTACATTATAGTATATAATTTTATTACCACAATATAAACCATTTACAAAGAAATGGAGGGTTTAGAACCTTTTTTACGATGAACCATTGCCATTAACATTGTTGAATAATTTGGTTTCACTCTGTTTTTTATAAAATTTCGTCACATACATGCATACATATTTTTGGGAGTTGTTTTCACGTAATTAAGTTCGATTTCTTGGTCCTGTGCCCTCATGCATGCTGTGTGGTCATGCCCCTGGTATTAAAACTGGTTATGTAACTATCTTTATGTTTTGAAAATGTAAATTGTGTTGTAACGCTGTTTTGTGCACCAATAAATAAATAAAAACTACTAAACAATATTTTCGAAGGCATAGAACTATAAGAATTAAACTTTTTTCGGACCTTATACATCCCAATAACATGAATTGGAACTTTTGTTTTAATGCGTCTTTATAAGGCAGATAAGCACTTAGCTTACATAACTAATTGAACGATCCACATTTTGATTGATAAGGTCATTGTTATTAATTTAAACCTTGATGAATCGCACAATGTTTTAGTACTTTTTATTAAGCCACATGTTATGGTACGTATGCTTAATATGTCGTATGGTGATGGTGACATCAGATAAGAATACATTTGACACCACCCCTGCGGTCAGTTGAAATGGTTTGGGAACAAATCATTCAGTAGAGAGGTAATTTTTTTTCAACGTAACTTTTACCGTATAGCTATTGCTATTTCCAAACCACCTATCAAAAACTAAATATGTAATTTGAAAATAAACAGAAAGTCCGACTGCTAAAATTACCCATTAAAAAGGGAAAACAATCTCTACCGTAAGTACACACATTATAGATACACGTTCTTAAGCAACACATATTTATTTTATTTGAAAGTACTTATTAAAAGCAAAACTGCTGAGAATCAAGCTTAGTCACGAAGTCTACCAAAAACATCAATATTGACTTCGAACGCTGCTTCTTCTAGTACGTACAATAGTTACGTCATCTCTATATATTTGTCATACCATAACATATATAATATCATGCGAGGGCAAGTAAATCACTAGCCTTCGATATGACATCATAGTTTGGGAGTACAAATGAATGCATACTTATACTTGCGTATTCAATAAACCGGTTTGTATAGTTGATAACAAAACGTAAGATGACAAACGTGCCCAAATAGTTATTGTTTGGACAGGGTTGGATTACTTTTAAGGAGCTTCGCAGGGCCCCAACTTGATTGCCCCGCCTTTGCTTGTCTCCGTTATGTTTCAACATAACATAATGATGACTCACTACAAGACAAACTAGGTCATCAACACTAATGATGTCTTCACCTATATATTCTAAATTATAGAATTTAACAAAAGAATAGGAATACGGGTATGTCATTATCAGCTCATAAACGTCCCCACCGAGGGGCACGACCCTACCCGTATAGGGTGATTAGGCCATAGTCGTCCACGCGGGCCCAGTGCGGATTGGACGACTTCACGCACAACCTTTGAATCTCTTCGCAGGCGTGCGCAGGTTTCCTCACGATGTTTTCCTTCACCGTAAGAGCGTCGGATAACGTACATATATTTTCTAAAAATCGAAAATACATTGGTACGTGTCGGGATTTGAACCCCAGCCCTCCTGGTAGGAAGGCGACAGTCCACACCACTGAGCTACCGACGCATACCGACGGGTATGTATGTGTACATTATATTTAGTTTCACAGTAATTAGTTAAATACCTACAATAAATATGCTTTGTTTGTGGCTAGATAGCGCTGAGTGACTGTGGGGATCATGATCATTATTGGGATCATGTGAAACCTCGCTCGCTAGTTGATTTTCTCGTTAGATGTTCTTCATACTTGTGTCTGCGAATGAGTTCCACCACCGTTCATCATCATCATGAATCTATAATGACAGGGAACAAGCTTTTTTTTATCGCAGGTGGCCTTCACAGCTTCAAAAGTGAATTGCCTCTTAGCGCAAAAATTTATGCAACGCGTTTAAGGGTGTCCCAGAGTGGACACGAACTCGGCTTAGGGAGTTGCAGGGGGCTAGGTAGCTTAGTAAGTGTAAATTTGGAAAGCAAAGCCACCGAGTACGTACCGCTAACGCGAATGGGGACTGGTCGAACCTTCAGGGACCCGTAAAGGGCTGCCGACTCGGTCTTGAAGTGCGTGTGTTCTGAGAAGCTTTACGCGCTTTGTCCGCCGCAATGGCGACAGTGATCGGATCGTTAGCGACAGCGATTGGATCGTAAAGGAAACGGCCTTCCCAGACCCAGAATATGAGTCGGCTAATAAGTATTAAAAATGCATGTGACATTATAGGCTAATTATTATCTTTGACAGTATAGGGTATGGCCATAAAAAGTGAATTGAGGGCCCTAACCACAGATTTTAGAATATACAATTTTAAATCTGTGGCCCGAACATATCAGTCCCAGACTCCGGCCCTGCTTTTTGTTATTAAACAGTAACTACAGCATCATACTACTGTAAAAATATAGTTGTATTTGTTTATACAACGCAAGTTCTACTACTGGAAGTTTGTGAAAACCACACAACGACCAACTTTTTTTTAGTAAACAGAAGCCAACAGACCTACAGCTCACTTGGTGGTAAGAGACATCTACGCTAATAAACCTTTGAAAGACCAGCGTCCCGAGAAATGCGTTACCAGTACCACCACTACTCGTATATGTGTAAAATATGGAGTCAGTGTGATCTCTAGAGACTTTTGCAATGTTTATTTCCACAGATTCTTTGTGCACAGAAAGGAATATCTGCTTAATCGACACACAGACAAGAACAAGTTCGAAGAACACATTTATTATCATGTCAGTCTGATTGACAAACATCCAAACAGTCGTTTCCGTGTGTTTCTTAGCCACTTTTGCCTATAGCAGAGTTATTCCACGATGAAACTATGAAATAAGTATTGTAAGTGATACCGGCGCCCATGGACACTCTTTTCGTCGAAGGAGCAACAATTGGTGCCGACCATAAAAAGGGAGAGACAAAAGGAAAAACAGGGAGAGACTCAGACTCAGCATATAGAGCTTCAGTGGCTCATTGGCGTGGACTGTTGCTTCCTATCTGGAGGGTGCAGAACTGCAGATTCAAATCCCGCCACGTAACAATTTCGAAATTATATGTACGTTTATCTGACGCTCTGACGGTAAAGGAAAACATCGTGAGGAAACCTGCGCACGCCTACTAAGAGATTCAAAGGTTGTGCGTGAAGTCGGCCAATGCACTGGGCCCGCGTGGACGACTAAGGTCTTTACACCCTTTACGGGCAGGCTCGTGCCCCTCAGTGGGGACGTGTAATAAGTTGAGATGATGATGATATGAGGGCTGTTAGTGTAGTTTAAATTTATAATATAAACAAAAAGCCATCACCTGAACAAAGCGAGCTTAGAACTTACACCATGACTCTAGCAAGACAGGAGCAAAACCCAATTTGCATTGCTTTTTTATCGATCAGAAAAATACTCGTACACGCGTAGGAGGCACCAGGTCATTATATAAATGATCTACGCGATAACAATTTATTTAATTGAAGTCAAATTCCAAACGAGTGTTATATATAACAATCTTAATTATTCTATAAAAGTATATTAGACGATCGATCTTAAGAAAAGTAAGTACAATAAGTAGGTTCCAGCAACTTAACAAGTTACAAGTACCAAAATCACAGGAATGATTACCAAATAAACGAAACTTATGTAAATCAATACTAAAAAGACGCCTAAGATGAAGATATGGAAATTTCCTGATTATGAAAATGAAGGTTCATAAGTCAATTAGGTAAAAAAAAAAATTATTGCACTTATCATAATGGCATGGCTCTACCACACTTCATCTAGGATTTGACAAGTCCGGAAAGACATTGAAGTAACTACCGTCTGGACTTTGCCACCCTAAAATAGAGGAACCAGATCCAGTAGACTTTGGTTACGTTTAAACAATGAATATAATAGCTAATCTTCAAGATACTATCTGCCACACACTAGCTAAAACTCCGTTGACAGACGAACATAATTTTTCGATACAAAACTGAAAAACCCTGTATAACGGAAAACAGCTTGGGATGAAGCATCTCTTTATACTGCTTTTTAACACCATAAATATATTCTAAGGAATTTTGCGTCACTTATAGTGTGTATGCACAATTTAAATAACTTTTTTTTTATTCATGATGGGCTTGCTTTTGAGCACAGACTATCCTAATGGAAGAGACGTACTCTAACTGTTAGCTAGTGGACGGCAGATATAATACGGCAAGAATAATAGCTAAGCATAATATACCCACGCCTTCCATGGTATCTACTCGTACACGTGATCTCTACTATGAATTGTAAATTCCTTTATCTTACCCATAACGTATGCCACCCACTCTAAAATGACTGGTATACCGACAAAAAAGCAACTTAAAGATAATAAAACTAAAACGGAACTACCAAACTGTGCTTTGTATTACCAAATCGCCAATATATGTGTGTCAATGAACCAGAAACATTCGCATATCATATGGTCTTAATGTCGAAACAAGTTCGTACGAAACGTGTCTGAACAACGGTTGAATTTTTGAGATTTGCAGGTATAATGTCAACTTTACTATCTAAACGTAAAATCATATATGTATTATATAATACTAGCGTGGCGCCGCGGTTTCACCCGCTAAGTTCCTATTTCCTCGGGAATTCGGGTATTATACCTATAGCCAGTCTCCGTATCAAACTTTATTGAAAACGCTTCAGTCAGTTTAAACGTGAAAAAGTAACAAATCACTAACCATCAGGTGAACCGTAAGCTCGTATGCCTCCTGTTAAAAAAAAAACTTTCGCCCAAATAATATGAGTGTCATATTTAACTATAATATAATTAAAATCTTTCTGTGGTGTATTAAATTAGGTAAATAAGGATGCATATTTCAGTCTTCACCGTAGGGAATAGCGTTCAGTTTAAATCGCCAGAGCTTGATACGGAATGTGAGATCATATTGTCACACAGATCAAGATTTTCCTCAGTTTGGATCAAATATTCTACAAAATCACAAACCGAATACTGTGTTTTAATAAGATAATTCATTAATACCCACTGAAGGCACCTAAACCATTCGCACCACAATTTAAGTTATAACTCCCCAATTTAAGTCTTCTTCTTCTTCTTCTCTTCAACCTATTGCAGTCCACTGCTGGACATAGGTCTCCCCCATTTTGCGCCAGACATCCCGGTTCTCCGCCAATTTAAGTAATTTCTGAAAATATATTTAATACTCAATGACAATCGTCACATAAATCGCGGTTTCAAAAGTGCGACATCAGGTCCCTTTGTTGTCTGTCTATCTTTACACGATAAGATTCAACCGGGGATCATAACTTAGGTACAATACCATTTTACACTACGGTGAACTTCTTTTGTGAAGCTGGCAAGGCACTCGTAGATCATTCTGCGTGGGTACTAACCATCAGGTTTTCACCTGTCTACTAATTTGCCTACTCATGAAATAAATAAAAAGAAAAAGTCATAGTATTCAGTATTTACACAAACATACAAAAATACATTAATGACTATGACGGCCGTTATAAGTTAGATTGAGATATACGCAGACGTCGATGGCTCAATAGTGTAGACTGTTGCCCTCCTACAGGGAGGGCCGAGGTTCAAATCCCGACACGTACCAATGTGTTTTCGAAATTAAATGTACGTTATCCGACGCTCTTATGGTGAAGGAAAACATCGTGAGGAAACCTTCATGCACGCCTGCGAAGAGATTCAAAGGTTGTGTGTGAAGTCGTCCAATCCGCACTGGGCCCGCGTGGACGACTAAGGTCTAATCACCCTATACGGGTAGGCTCGTGCCCCTCGGTGGGGACGTTTAATGAGCTGATGATGATGATGATACGCAGACGTCCTCATTTGACTATCAAACAACTCTAGTATACTTTAAAGTACTAAAAAACATAACGAGGTTTACAGTCCGTCGGACGAAACACTTAAAAATAGGTCAACCGGACCAGTGATTTTTATAGTTCAAACGTTTATTAATTAAACTTCACTAAACGGCCTCACGATTTCAAATGCCAGAGCCCGTTCAATGTTTGACGATTGACTGGAGATATTGAGCACATCTTTATATTTTTCGAACTCGATACTGTTGTACGACGCAGATGGCCTTTAGAGCTTCACCGAGCAATGGGCGTGCGCAGGGGCTCTCAGCCTTCAAATTTACACAACTAGCCTAAGCATAAGGGCGTCCCAGAGAGGGACTCGAACCTCGGCTTAGAGCGTTGCGGGATTGGTAGCCTAACTTAAGTTTGGGGAGATAAGCGACCCGGTACATGCCGGTTACACGAATAGGTTCTGAGAACCTACGGGTATACGCGAAGATGGCCATCTTCCTCCAAAATAGTCGCTGCTTTGATAATGGATTCTTTTTTTATGTGAACATATTTTTTCACTTATATGTTCTTAGTATTTTTGTTACTTATTAAAAATATTGTAGCAAAAAAGAAGCTAGAATAACATAGCATTTCTATATTAAAATACCACTTATTTGCGTATAGTTTTCCCCATTACAGAAACAAGGTTCCCACTACCATATTATTTGCGGTTTTTAAGCTAGAACTTACTGGCAATTTGGGGTTTACTTACCTACCCGCGATCTTTGATAACATCTTGCGTTGCGTCGTTATAAGAACGGGGACATTTGCTTACTACAAACGTTCTAAATCTCCATTTCCTAAAGATGTGATGGTGACATACTTTTTGCGTTGCATTAATTTAGTTTCGCTTTCATTCAACGATTTTTTTCTTACGTAACAGTCTTCGATGCGAATTACATTTAGGCTATTCGCTATTCTATATTAGTCAATCCCACTGTATTGTAGGGATACAATGCATGGCTATGGTGATAATGTCCCATAGCCCACTACGCGGAATTGATGAAGATTCATCATCATCATCAGCCTATAATAGCTTACTGGAGGGCACAGGCAAAGCATGTATAGGTAAATAATGCCGTAACCCACCACGCAGCCCAATGTGGATTTATCATCATCATCAGTCATAACGGCCCACAACCTTTTACCTATCGCAGTCCACTGCTCGACATAGATCTTCCCATTTTGCGCCTTATATCCCAGTCCTCCGCATGTCTCTTCCAGTCTTCACTTTCACAAGTCGTCGGTCCATCGGGCCGGAAGGCGTCCAACGTTACGCTTGCCAAGTCGCGGTCTCCACTCCAGGGGGGTAACCACAATCTCTTTAAACAGTATTGTTATAATGATACGTCAGCATTTTTGTACCAGAAAAGACGAAGTAATATTATTGTAACACGGTTTTAAGAGATGGTGGTAATCCCCCTGTACACTATATAATATCTCTTTATCTCTTCCACCTATCGATGTCCACCGCTGCACATAGGACTTCCTATTTTGCGCCAGATATTCCGGTCCTTCGCTTTTCTCGTTCAGCCTCCACTACGCAAAACTCCACTTTCACAATTCGTCGGTCTATCGGGCCGGAGGGCATCCTACGCTACGCTTGCCAAGAATTTCAGAACTCGTCTGCTCCATCGGTTCTGCGAAATACGTGACCAGCCCACATGTAAACTATATTCCCAACTCACCTAGTGCCGGCATTGTCGGTGAGCACCGACACAAAGTTGTCGGGGAACATGCCGCGGCGGCCGCGCAACTCGCCCCGCCACCAGCCGCCCGGCAGCCGCTCCACGTCGCGCAGCACGTCCCCCCGGCCGGATGCTCAACTCGTCCGTCTCGGACGCGTCGTACGCGTAGTTCGCTACGCACGACACTGCCGACAATGGGACCAGATATAAGATTGATTTATGTACTAGCTGAAAATGAAGTGTTTATTGAGTTCAGGTCCTTACAGAACAGTTATGAATGTCAAATAAGGGTATGGTTCGAATGGCAGTTTCCCACTGAGAAGAATCCAGCAAGAAACTCAGAAATCACTCTTTTCAAAAAATATTTATTTCTTCATCTCTTTTCGATTAGTTAATATTCATGTAGGGGTAAATCATGGAGGGGTGTATTTTATGTATGCCGTATCATAAAAAAAAGGCCAAGAAAATGGTGGGTGGAATAGTTTTGTATGTTAAGTAATTACTTTTATAATTTATAATTAATGTTTATTGTATATTATTTATGTCTGAATTGATTGGTAGATTCTTCATGAACTATTTTACCTCAGTTCTGTAAATATTTGTAAATCTTGTCAAAATACACAGTCCTCTGGCAACAGTCCTCTGCCTAAAATTGCAGCAAGAGACTGTTCACTAAACAGGGGACTGTGTATTTTGCGTATATGTTATTGTTTTTATGTACAATTTCGGTAAATTTATCCACTCGTCTGTTTTATTAATGCAAGAATTTCCCAGGTATCATTAATTGCTTCATAATATAATTATATTTACTTGGCATTAATAATGAACCGAAATTGGTTTACACAGGTTGAACAACGCCCGATTATGATTCCTAACAAGAAAAAGTTATCACGTGAAGAACTACTTCTGAAAAAGCGAGACACAGAGCGATAACGTTATCAAAGAGAAAAAAATACCATCAAAAGAGAGAAGAAATGATATAAAGAGAAGTTGAAGACCTAAAAGAAAAAGGTTTGCGAAAGTTTGTATAGGATATGACACCTCGTGAACACAGAGCTTGTGCCTTAAAGAAGTGGAAAGAACACTGTACCGTATACTGAGCCAAAAGTCTGAGACTAAAAAGCTTGACAAACACTTTTGAACGAGAAAATACGCCGTTATCAGAGCTAGAAGTGGATACTCCGCCTTCAAGATCTGCCAGTCCAATATTTGAAGGTCCAAGCCCTGCAGTTTCCAGTACTAGTTTTTTGCAATGAAAAAATGAAGGCAAAAAGCGACGACAGAAGTTTGACAAGAAAAAAAGGAAGATCGCACGTTTAGAGAAAAGACTTGATATATATAAAAAAAGATTAGCGAGATTTAAAAGAAAAAACATAAAGCAAGTTGAAGATGCGCCTAAGAAAGAGATATTAAAAATGTTAGATGACCCTGATCAAAGCAAAGAAGTAGTCACGAAAGCGTTGTTTAGCGACGTCATTAGTAAGTAGTTGAATGAAAATTATTCCACATTGAAACATACCAAAGAGAGATAAATCTTTAAAAAAGTTGTTACTGGTAGTGGTCTTCAAAAGTACAAGCACTGGATATTTATGGAAATGAAGTAATTGTCTAGAACTGGTAAAAAATTGAAATTTATTGTCTTAGAAGTACATGTAGCTAAACAGCGTAAAATACCTGATAGTTATAGAAGAGCTGTTCAGATTTTTTTACGAGGATAGTAATAGTAGTATGGCAGCCGGTAAAAAGAATTTATTACTAGAAACACTGTGAAGAAGCAGAAGATATATCTTGTAAACACAGTTTTGAATCTAAAAGATTTTAACTTTTTAAAAATACTAGCTGCTTAACTTTTTGTCGACTTTGTCTATTTTCGGTTGTGGAACCAAAGACTCAAAACCGCAATACATGTCTGCATAGTTCATGGCAACATGGACATGAAGCTTATGGCACTTATTAACTAAATATTTGAAATGAACACTTGCAGTACAACCAAAACAGCCCATAACAATTTTGCAGAAAGATTTACAGAAATGTTAAGATCACCGTTGATGATGAGACAGATTGTACTATGTATGCAGAAGAAATGCAGGTCTTCATTTCGGCGGATCTCGAGCACAACTGAGTCAACTGTCACGTTCAAAACAGTCTACTGATGTGTAAAACAGTCCCCTGCCATGATTTTTTGGAAAATCGCTAAAAACTCGAAAAATAACCGTAGTTTCAGTGGACCTCCTTTTCTATCCAAATTAATAGTTAATTTTCTTGGAAGTAGAGTTGGAATAGAATACATTGGATTTTTTTAAAAAAATTGCCAGGACACCATTTGTATGGGACCTGTACGCGATTACAGAGAATTGCCCATATATTGTGTGACAATATATACTTTATTTTTTCCCAGTACTAGCTGTACTAGTACCAGCAGATATGCCGCCCACAGATTTGAAATATTGTGATTTTTCAACATAAACTATTTAGCAACTATTTAGAACTCATACAACTGGAAATTTGAACATTTACACAATTACGATGAAAGAAAGAAAGAAAAAAATCTTTATTCAAATAAATCTGTTACAGATACTTTTGAATCGTCAATTGTTATTATTATCATATTTTTTGTGACTCTACCACCGGTTCGGAATAAGTAGGATCTTCGAGAAGAGCCGGCAAGAAACTCGAGTTACTCTTTTAATCTTTTTATATCAGTGGTTACAGTTTTGTTAGATGCTTGATTAAAACTGTGAGTTTAATTGAAAAGTGACCATTTTTATTCAAACTTACAGGTCTTTATACCAATAACTTTAGAGTGATTTAACTTGGGTGGAAAGTAAAGGTTTTATAAATAACCATGTAACTTATGTTTCTGCCATTTAACAGTTCAGGGATTGGTCAATAATAAAAACTGATTAATTTAAAAATAAGATTTTTCTTTAATAAATTGTATCTACTTCAATACATTTTTCAAGGCTAAGAACAATACTGATTTGAATATGCACTCTTAAGGGTGAATGAGTCAAAGTTTATACAAAAATGCTTTACATATAACCATCACTGACTGAATAGTCATTGTAATGATGATAAAATGAAATAATGATTATGTTGAATAGTAAGCACTAAGGAAAGTAAGTTTGTAAGTATGAGTCAGAAGCTATTACCATGATTGCCATCAAAAAGGGAGAATACTATTGCTAGAAATGGATCACACATATTCAAATTGAACAATTCAAGTATAAATGAATTGTATTCTTTTAAAGAAATAAATATCTTAAACTGTAAGTATATAGCCAATTATTTTACTTATTCATTATAAATTTAAAATAACACATAATGAGTAAATAGCCTGTCAAAACCATTAGTAAGTAAGTAAAGTGATATATTATTTTTTTAAACCTATGTTTGCCAATGACTTGTTTCTGGTCGATAACAAGACAGAGCGTTTTGTTTATTAGCATTCACATGACATCACAATGCTAAGAATATGACTCATACACACATTTTTTATTCAAATACATAACTTGGAACCTAATTACAATGCAGACTTCGGAGTACTGTGACAGAAAGACTTACAGTGGATGAAAATTGTGATGTATAATATAAAAGTGAGAAGCTAAATAGTGCCTGGTGACGCCCGTAAGATAATATAACCACAATTCCGTTTACTTTGACAGGAACCCTCAGGGAAATAACAGAAAAGAACAGCCTAAAAAGCAAGATTAGGGCAACATACGTCAGCTTAATCCATGTCGCAAAGTACAGTTATTCATACACAAACAGACTTAGCCTAAATTAACCGTAAGCGAAGTACGCACCTTTTTGATTTGCATTTGTCTCCATTTCAAAATTTAAACACTTATCACATTATCACAACACATGCACTAAAACTATTCACACAATGCACGTTTAAAGCTACGCTAATGTTCAATTCGTAAATATTTAATATAAAACAAGGAAGAAACGCCAGACAAAACTGAACTGTTTTCACAATCACACGTCAAATTTTTTCTTTTTAAGATGCGTTAAACCTTAACTTGCGACATGGGGATTTAAGCCATTTATACAAAACAAGTATTGATCTCTTGATAAATTGATAAACTAAAAAATATGTTGTGATATAAGACTGAGAAATATATTGCAAAATTATTTATAATTAATAGAACTTTGCAACAATAATTCTTTGCAACAGCAAGTAACATAAAATAAAATATTTATTAGTAAATTTCGTTGTTAGATTTCTTAATTCATAAGATAAGATAAGATAAGATTCTTTATTTGCACAGAATATAGGTTTTACAAAGTGTCTATATATATATTGTAGAGTGGTACATGCTATATTCTGCCTGTCATAGGCATGCAAATATTAATAATTTATAATAAGTGATTGATCGTCGGTGGCTCAGTGGTGTGAACTGTCGCCTTCCTACCGGGAGGGCTGAGGTTCAAATCCCGACACGTACCAATGTATTTTCGAATTTTCGAAAATATATGTACGTTATCCGACGCTCTTACGGTGAAGGAAAACATCGTGAGGAAACCTTCATGTACGCCTGCGAAGAGATTCGAAGGTTGTGTGTGAAGTCGTCCAATCCGCACTGGGCCGCGTGGGACTAAGGCCTAATCACCTATACGGGTAGGCTCGTGCCCCTCGGTGGGGACGTTTAATGAGCTGATGATGATGATGATGATAAGTAAGTTATTATAACATTTTACAAAATTAAATTCACTAACATTTACAATTAGATTTAACATATATAGCACGGACGGTACAACTTGATCAATTATTTCTTAAACAAATGTCATTAAATTGTATACATACTAATAAATCATATAATTATTACATTGGAATTTCATTAAATCAGAAATCATTACTGAATAAAATTAACAAATAACATTTACTTGATTAAATTAAGCATACCTTACAACAATGAGTCATATTCACATATAAAGATGTCGCAGTATAGTATGATTTATTACAGTATTTCATTAATATTTAGAGTCAATTCAAATCAATTAAAATATGTGATTGAAATATTCTTTCAGAGAGTAGAAGCATTTATCTATTAATAAATTAAATAATTTTCGATAAAAAAGTGTTCCATTTAGTTGTTTTAAATTGTCTGGTAATTTATTAAAATACGAATGGCCATATTGTGGCAGTTTCGACTATATAGTTCTGATTGATGTTTTGGATAAGCTAGTTTATTTTTGCGTCTGGTGCTATAATTGCATACATTTTTTAGTTCAGTAAACAATTCACTATTATTCTTTACAAATCTACAAATCTCATAAATGTACAAGCAAGGCAAAGTTAAAATTTTATGTGTTTTGAAAAATGGGCCACAAATATCCATGGAGGAACATTAAAAATAGCACGAAGGCACTTTTTTTGCGCAATAAATAAAGTATTTATTTCGACAGCATTACCCCAAAATTAATCCATAACGTAGCAAGGATGCACATAGCCATGATAGGCCAATAAGGCGGTTTTACAGTCAGTAATTCTCGACAGTTTCCAAAGAGCATATACAAATTTGTTAATTTTCAAGTTTTCCAAGAGCAGGATCTATCCAAAGTTATACCCAGAAATAAAACACTAGCACTCTCCATCATTTCTTGTCCACTGTACACCACACTCACATGAGCATGTTGTGGTTTCTGTTAAAGAAGTTAATATATTTGGTTTTGGAAATGTTCACCTCCAGATTGTTATCGGATAGCCAGTTTATGCAATTGGTTACGGTGACATTGATTTCATTACCATGCTTGTTCATGTCATTTTCGGAGCTTATAGAATTGAAATATCATCAGCAAATAGCGTGCAGTGGTGATGAGTTATGTCAGGTAAATCATTAATATATATTAGGAATAGCAGGGGCCCAATATACTACCTTGAGGTACCCATTTTAATTTCTTTGTAGGTAGATTTATAACTCATCTCTTTTTTGTGATTAAGAACAGATATTTCCACGCATTGCTGCCTATTAACGAGATAATTTATCCAATCATATGCAGGTCCACGGATACCGATAGCTCAATTTAGTCATATATTTTTTTCTTATTTTATCAACCATATCAAGGTTTAGAAATTATAGGGGGGGCACACTTTTTCAACTTTGGAAGTGTCTCTCGCGCAAACTATTCAATTTGAGTTTCAGTTCAATGTATGGGGATCCCCAGAATATATTATTTTTCTTCAAGTTTTTTATCAATACCTTAAAGCGGTTCATAGAATACATATACTTAAAGTTTGAATAGTGTAGTGCTTATAGTTTCGGGGAAAAAGGACGGACAGACATGACGAATCTATAAGGGTTCCGTTTTTTTTGCCATTTGGCTAAGGAACCCTAAAAATGAGTTCAAGTCGTACTTACACAAGGGCTCCTACTGAATATAATTATTTGGCGAATTTTTTTACTCAGTACAACTAAATTTTCATGTGAATTTGTACTTCTACCAATTGCTATTAAAGAGTAAAGCAATTCGTATTTTGTATTGGGAAAGTAAATAAATAAATACATTTGAGTGCCTTTTTTTCTATAAAACAACTTTGTAACGTTAACAAGTATTTCAGACAGGAGTGGAGACTATTTTGATTTATTGGTTCATTACAGGAAGACTAACAGTTAAAATATCAAATAAATACAACTTAAGTTTAAATACAATGCATATAATGAGTGTAATTGCTGGACATTATTATTTATAACTTCTTCAATTATAAGAATTGTACTGATTATGTCTAGTTTATAGTACAGTATTTAATGAAATGCAAAATGAATTCCAATAATTTATTCAAACAAAACTAAATAATTTTTTTTTAATAGTCTAATACAATTTAATTCTTCAATGGGCCTACAGAGTCTGGTGGGATGCCCAATTCTTCATCAGTCCATGTGCTAGGGTCAACATACGGCCATTCTCCCTGCAAAGAAAAATAAAATTTAAAACATTTTCATAAAGTTTAACATGAACCTTATCAAATTACACTGATATTATAAATGTGAAAGTGTGTCTGTTTGTCCATCTTTGACAGCAAACTAGAGCAACAATTTGTGATTTTTGAATGGTCATTATTTGTGAATGGATGTAGAGTGACATAGGTTACTTTTGTCTTTCATCATCATCAGCTCATTAAATGTCCCCACCGAGGGCGCCTACCCGTATAGGATGATTAGGCTTCAGTCGTCCACGCAGGCCCAGTGCGGGTTGGACAACTTCACGCACAACTTTGAATCTTTTCATAGACGTGCGCAGGTCTCCTCATGATGTTTTTCCTTCACCGTAAGAGTGTCAGACAACATACATATTGGTATGTGGGGGATTTGAACTTCAGCCTTGCCGGTATGAGGGCAACAGTCTGATCCAAATAAGAGAAACCATGTCACCCCAAATTTCATGCTAGTAAAAAGCTTGGTTTTTGTATTAATCAAAAAGGTCTAATGCAATCAGGTTCATTTAACAAGACTACCATACATTTTTATTGGGTATAATGAATAGTATTGCAGGGAGCACCTTTACTTACAATGTTTTTGACACAAAAACATAAGGAATCCAAGGCCATTCTAATGCTCAAAACAAATTTAACAAATGAACAATATACTTAGTAGACACATAATAACTCAACGAAATGTCAACCAAAAATATCCAAGCCCCAGGACAAATACTTATAGTCATATTTAGAATGTAAAATTAAGAGTACAAAATCAAAAGCACAAGCACACGCCATGTCATTATGAGATTTGCTGTGGATACTTAGTGAGTGAGATAGTGCCTCTAGTTTATTCATTAGCTAAGTTCATTTTAGAATGATTACTTACTCAAAATAGAAGGTGATACATGTTTCATTTAATAAAGTTAGTGATAAAGGTAAAAGTATTATCAACAATACTTTTACCCTCGGTGCCCCTCGGTGGGGACGTTTAATGAGCTGATGATTGATGATTATCAACAATAAATAATTTATACAAAGAAAAAAGAACATTAAAACAATTTATGATTAATATGAATGATATAACCACACAATAACAGGTAAATAACTTACAAATGTGTTCAGGCTCAGTTCAATGTTGATTAAATAATCCACCTACCAAGCAAACCACCCAGAACTGTTGCTAACGTCGTAATCTTTTTGCTTGGCATCGGTGGGGACACGTGGTAACGACATACTCTAAAATCATAATAACATATTTTTAAAAGAATTCAAGTATTATAAAAAAATTACAGAGTTATATTGCATTAATTAAACAACCATGTTTGAAATATGAATTATTTCAAATATAAAGATATTAACTTCAAACAAGTTTGTAAGATAAGAACAAAATAACCTTTTAGTAAACTTATGAGTTATGACATAACAACATACCCATGGCCAGCGTTTCTTCTTTGATTAACGTTGTCAGAGGTCTTTTTTAGAGCACGCAGAAGTAAAGCCTTGAAGCCAAAGATCGAGTTAACATTTTTGAGGCTGGCTAAAGGAAATTTTCAATTATTAACACCTCAAAATATTATTGTAGATTGTTCTCTCGTCTCTAAATAGGGGTACGTGTTCTTTCACACAATTTAACAGAATAAGATCTAGTACTTGCCAGTTGTTAGAATTTATTAACGCTGTACAACAGTGATAGCAGTTTTGCAAATAATTTAACAAGGAAACACACCTCAATTATGACTTTAATGACATTCTGTTTTTTTATTCATTCATTCAGATTAAGCTAAGATAAACTAATCTATTCTGCCTCATCATTAGTATTTTTTCTGATCAATAATATATGAATTCCTCCCTTTTAATAAGTTTTGTAGAGATAGTGGGACTTTACAAAAATCTTTACTTGTGGACTTCTTGAGAGTACTCAAAGTGACTGTTGTACTGTCTATTACATTTTCTAGCAAGTTTCAACCATTAGTGTGGCGTGACAAGTGCTCGCACTTAATGCAATAGTACACCATTATTATACATAAACAATCGATGAAACCAAATTGATAAATGACACTTCACTTCCCGCCAAGAAGTGCTCTCTATGATCTATATGTTTATAAACTAAATACTAAAAAAAGCAATGTTGCTTACATTCCAGACCATTTCACTGTACTACAAACAAAAATAAGGAAAAACAAACATGAATGAAGTACCTGTTTGTAAATAAACACCTGAACAATATGCATAGTAATGCGCTAATTATGATTAAATAATTATTTTATTACAAAAAATTTAAAAGCCATGATAACAAGCAATATTTTATTAATAAATTAATATAACAGATATAACGACTTATATACTAGGACTACTTTACAAAAACCTTTTGTGTTAACATAGGTTCTTATTTTATTTGTTTTTCTTGTTTACTCTGGCAACAAGGTCTTGGTTGGTCTAGGTCTTTTTCCAGTACGCACTTTCATTGTATGGTATATTTTCAAGTTTAACTGTATCTTCTGTAATGCGGGCCTCTGAAACATATTTTTTTATGTGTATGAAGCCTTTCATCAAGCTATATGAGGCTTGATGAAAGTTGGATAAATGAAATATATTACAGAGAAAACACTGAAAGTAATACAAACTAACAATTCAATTCGAATATTTTTAATCATTAATATCCAAGGAAGGCACTTATGAATGTTAAGTAACCATTTCCGATACACCTTAAGAACTGGCAAACAACTCAGTATGGGCTTTTTATCTTAATTATGCATTTATTAATGTGTACAGAATGTTAATAAAAGTTTAAAAGTAAAGGTCTCTCTGGTGTATATACCAACCCATCACAACTTTCCAATGTACCATTAATAAAGACCTGTTGATAGATTTAGAATGGTATCCCGTTCTATCTTTGGACAAGTGGCCTTTCCCAGAATGAACTGTTACCTCGGACCCCCATGGCCAACATGTGTGCGTTACCCTAGCAGGAAGTATGTCCTAGAGTGATATGAGTGGTACCAATGTTTTGTGCTCTATTTACTATGTATGTGCGCCAAATATTATATATGTGCATCCAGCCGTTTTGGAATAAATCGAAAAAAACGGTTCCTGCTAGGGTAACGTTTTTCTAGCAGGAAAATTTTTAAAAAAACATCGGAGAGAAAAAATAATTAGTCCGTTAGAAAGCTTATGTGTGCATGAATGTGCGCCAAAAATTATATATGTGCGCCTTCAGGTTTTTGAAATATTCAACTTTTTAATCTTCCTGCTAGGGTAACGTTTTACAAAATCGCATATCTCGAAAACTATTGCATGTGCGTTTATGAAAAAAATTGCATAAATAGCTCTTACATGTGCCAATATGTGCCGGAATTTTGAACAAGAAAAATATCTTAGATTTTAAGTTATAGCGATTTTTAAGAAATGAGAAAAAAAATATAGCCTCTTTATAAAAAGGCCGATAAGCTCATAAAAAATTGCATTTGATCCGTCTTGAGACGCAGATTATGTGCAGCAAGTTTCAATAGTGCACATTCATTAGTTGTTGAGTAATATGAGAAAAACTAAACAAAAAACCTATCATGTTTTTGACGTTCACATACAAGAAACTGGTTCAATCTAAGATGAGCGATTGTAAACCATGATTATGTGCATATTGTCAAGTAATAATGTGAAAATTTTCACCTTAAAATATTCCGTATTTAAAAAGATATAAACAAAAATCAAAAAATAAAATACGATCGATTATCCGACCAAATTAGAATGACTACTAAAAAGCGACGATTCGATATGTATCGATGGCCTTCTTAAATTTACACATCAACCTATTGACACATCTTGTGCTCAAGTACAGTAAAGTGATAAAGTGATTCCCATTCATTTTCGAAAACAATGTTTCCATATTTTATAAAATTTCATAAAAATGCATTGGGTAGTACAAAAGGAAATTATAAAGTATGTATTATATAATATAAACCAATTGGGGCTAGATAGCGCTGAGTGAGTGTCAGGTTATATTTATTTATTAAGTTCGTATTTTTCTTCTCACAGAAACTTCACACGGCTAGCACAATTATTTAGTACTTCTTTTTATCCTTTTTTTAGAGTTGACGTACAATACTATAAAACTCGTAGGATTTGAATAGATAAGCGTGACACCATAAATAATAGAAACTCTAAAAAGTGTGATGACACAAATGTCAAAGTTAAAATAACTGTCAATGGACTCTTTATCTCTGGTCGCACACGCCAGCTATGACGTCTTACGTATTGCTTGTAGAAAAAAGGACAGGTAATTACCTAAGGTATTAATTAGAGACTAATATATAAACAGTACTCCATCTTGAATAATGCGAACTTTTACTACAATTGGAAGTACGGGTGAACTCCTTTTTTAACGATTTAGCTCTTTTTCGCTGTCTTGAAAATATTAACCAATGTATGAAGTTTTCGACATGCTAACAACTTTTTACTATATCATCGGCCATGAAGACGTTTTTTAGACGCTCTAAAAAAACGGCTTCATGACATGATTATTTAAGCATTTGTAGAACGGAAAATCTATTGATGCTCAATCTAGCCCTTTTTAACTTCTCAAAACGCCCCATTTCTAAAACTAAGGTGGCAACACTGTGGAAGTGTTAACTTGTAGTTATATTCATACAGTTTTGATTGTGAACGACACGGTCGGTTATATTTTGTGTTATGAAGTTTTTTGAAAGTGGTGCAATATGTGACGTGACGTATTTATTACGATGATAGAACTGCGATGATGGTAAGCATTTCATATTTCGTGTCATTTTATAATCCTTTTGACTTATTGCAAGCACTGTGGATATGCGTACCTACCGGTTGAGATGCAAGGGTCATGGGTTCAATTCTGGCAGTAGTACATAATTAAATTGATGATATTGTTGTCAGGTCTGGGTGTTTGTAGTACTCACGTTCTATCTGTTACTAAGGTACAACGAGAGAAAATATTTTAAAAATATACTTAGATGAAACGCAGCTTCTAGTATTGGCACTCAATATGTGGATTAAATGCCCAGTCATGACTCATAACACTGGGGAAGCAGGTTGATGTTCACTGGTGACCATATTGTATATTTACTCATGGTCCCTTCCTACAAGCGAGAAGAGAGAGAGTAGGAGATGATAGTACTGGTGATAAATGTATTCGTTATTTGTGAGAATAGTTTGCAACAGAAACTAAATCCTTTTAACTTATGAAAGCGAATAAACAAACCATCAGCGTAGCTTTTAATCGAACCATTTTTTTTTGTTAAAACAATAATTAGTGGTAAAGTGCCGTCCTTATATAATTTATGGGCAGAATTATTCTTACTAAATCCTTAATTGTGGCTTTGTTGTCGGTGTTCAGGCTTTTCAAATCATTCATCGCAAGTGACTTTAAGCAAAGCCCCTTTGGCTGCGAGGCCCCTACCGGTCCGAGGCCGCGAGCGAGAAATATTACAATGTATATAATTACTACTATATATTTTGTTATTTAATACTAAGTGTATTAATACTAAGTGTATTAATGTGATTTTAGGTTAATTTTTTTTCACTTAATCGGGTCTCCACAAACCAAAATTATTTTTGTACATGATTTAATAATTTATTATTATCAATTACTTTTTATACAGCAATTAAAAATAATAATGATACAAAGTTTATTTTGTCCGAAATGGAAACATAAATTATATTAGTAATATTTACATGAACCCAAATTTACCAAAAAACTTTCTAACGCGACTGTACGACAGCTACCAAGGTATTAAGCGTTCATTACCGAAGGCCATCGATACATATCGAACCGTCGCTTTTTAGTAGTCATTCTAATTTGGTCGGATAATCGATCGTATTTTATTTTTTTGATTTTTGTTTATATCTTTTTAAATACGGAATATTTTAAGGTGAAAATTTTCACATTATTACTTGACAATATGCACATAATCATGGTTTACAATCGCTCATCTTAGATTGAACCAGTTTCTTGTATGTGAACGTCAAAAACATGATAGGTTTTTTGTTTAGTTTTTCTCATATTACTCAACAACTAATGAATGTGCACTATTGAAACTTGCTGCACATAATCTGCGTCTCAAGACGGATCAAATGCAATTTTTTATGAGCTTATCGGCCTTTTTATAAAGAGGCTATATTTTTTTTTCATTTCTTAAAAATCGCTATAACTTAAAATCTAAGATATTTTTCTTGTTCAAAATTCCGGCACATATTGGCACATGTAAGAGCTATTTATGCAATTTTTTTCATAAACGCACATGCAATAGTTTTCGAGATATGCGATTTTGTAAAACGTTACCCTAGCAGGAAGATTAAAAAGTTGAATATTTCAAAAACCTGAAGGCGCACATATATAATTTTTGGCGCACATTCATGCACACACATAAGCTTTCTAACGGACTAATTATTTTTTCTCTCCGATGTTTTTTTAAAAATTTTCCTGCTAGAAAAACGTTACCCTAGCAGGAACCGTTTTTTTCGATTTATTCCAAAACGGCTGGATGCACATATATAATATTTGGCGCACATACATAGTAAATAGAGCACAAAACATTGGTACCACTCATATCACTCTAGGCATACTTTCCTGCTAGGGTAACGCACACGGCAAAATACCTACTTTCAAGATCAACCCCCATATTTATAATGGTAAGCTAATTTAAAACAGCTGTTACAGAGTGTTATTTTTCCTTTAATCGACACTTGGGAAACCAATATCAATCTCCAGGGGTTCACTTTGGGAATTCCTAATACTGAACTTTGAAGAGGCAAATTAGTCTGACATGAGATAAATTCTGCTAAATAGATTTAGGCCCTAACATGGATTGGAACCATGGGCTCGTCTTTAGTATCATTACGGTCGGCTAGGAGCTTCATTATTTTTTGGTAATATCTGATAACATGTAATCCTGTGAAGTTTTAATCTGCGGAAAAATTCTTAAAGTTTACGAAAAACGGAGTGGTTAGGTTATTTTTACGCCATATTGAGTAATTTTGACGTAGCATCTGACCAAATTGCGCTAATCCGTCATTTTGTTTTAATATAATAATTGAAGAAGAATATTAACAAAACTACAGAGTATAGGTATCACTAGGTTTGGTTAGGTTAGAACTGTGACCAAATATGCCAGAAGCAATGTTTTTTTTATAAAAGAACGTTTTTGTATGAATTCTAATTTTGTACTTTTTTCTTATGAGGGTTATCTCAGCCGCCTGCTCTCCAAATTTAGGGATCCAACTTGGGTTCAATTTGGGTTCAAGTGTTACTAATTTATTTTTTCAATATTTTTTTTCTCGCAACCCCCCTTTTGCAGGGGGGCTCTCTGTGCCTCCCTTCGCCCCCCCCTCCGAAAAAATAATAACAACACGTAATGATACTAAACACTTCCGAACCATGTATTACATAATGTGTAGTATTATATTGTATTTAATGTTACTTGAAGATATAAATTATCAAAATATTAAAGTGATAGGGGGACTTTGTCTATGTCTTTGTCTATATGGATGTTAAATAATAAATAATATCCACTGACATTCACACAGCTCCATCTAGCCTCAAGCTACGCGTGAAGCCTGTATTGTGGTACTAACAACAGATAAACATACTTATATACATTTTTTTTTATAAATACATACATATTATACATAGAAAACACCCAGACCAATATAAACAGACATGTTCATGCACACAAATGTTTGTACTGCCTGGGGATCGAACCCAGAATCTTGGTGTTGCAGTTGATCTCTCAACCGCAACACCAAATGTTGTAAATGGACACAGGTGGATACTTACGGAATACCCCTGGCTTTATCTCTTTTGCTTGGATTACTTGTGATCTCAGTTCCTTGTTCACATCCTCACCGAATTTGATCAACTAAAATATTAACAGTAGTTATAATACACTAACAATTACACAAAATTATCATTAAGGCTATTAATTTTTAAAATAAACATTTTTAATACTCTACATTAAGCAGACCAAAATAGTACTGTATGAGTTAAGTTATAGAGCCCTAGTATCTATTTGCCGCACTGGTGTGTACTCCCTGATGTCACAGTCATGTGTACTGTATTCTGTCTGTATTACCACAAACATATACAAACCGTTCTGGGTTACATATCTTTCTAAACTACACCAACATAAAAGAGATATTTGTATTCACAGATTGTTCCAGTTCACTGACAAATATTGCTAGAGGAAATTGTCATAAACAAACTGAGAAATCTATTTGATAGACAACACAATTTCTTTTTGAAGTTGGAGTTCTTCATTTATCATTATGTAAACTCATTGCTAAGACAATGAACTTGTTTTAAGTGATGTAAAAACAAAGTCTACTAACTGCTTTTATAGCCTCTTCATCTTTTACGTTTTTGTTTTTTGAAAATTCTTCGTTAATTTTAATTCTTGCAGCGGCTAAAGCCTTCAAATCACCAGCGAACACTTTCATTCTCGTCCGGTGTAGAGCTTTAAAGTTCCTTATAACCTAGAAATCATAAATACTACATAAAATATAACGCAATATATACACACAAAAAAAAATTCAAAGATACACACAAGTTGCCTTAGATTATTCATATTCTCGGACAATTATTAGACATACAGAGAAATCAGATATTATTTATTTTCTATTTCAAATTCGTAAGGAAATATAATAAGTCGCTGTCATTGCTGACAGACAGCTCACAGCTATCAGAATTTTTTTATTCGTTTCATTTGGAACAGGCTAAAATCAGAAAAACGAGGCAGCATTGTGTATAACTTTGAGCTGTTACTAGAGGAACAAACTGAAAAAAATAAAAAACAAGAAGTAAATGTCATTGTCATTTTCTAAATGTTCTAAATTAATTTTCCAAACAAAGTTTTACTTATTACTTTATTCTTAACTATGTATGAGCATTTATAATTTTTTTAGCCTCATTTTAGTACGAAGTGAGTTAAATAAATATGAGGTTTTCTGTATGTGTTCTTCATGCTGTGGCATTCTTGGTAAATATATACCGGTATTCATTACATCTTCATAGCAAAATGTTATTACAGTTTAAATGTATTGATAAGATTGAGTAAGTGGTTATATCTGTGTATAAAAAATCAGATGTTTTCAGGATCTTTTCGCGGTAGGGCTTATAGTGCCTTTAGTTCCCAGTCATGTGAGGAAAATGGGTGCAAATCATATCTATGTTGGCTTACTTGGTTCAATATATGCTGGATTTCAATTGGGTTCTGGCCCATTGATTGTAAGTAGAAATAATATATAATGAATTATATGGATCCTTGTATGTAACTTTTAAGCTTACAGTCTACTTTGCCCTGTTTTTTAATCATCTATGTCTCTTATTATTTAATGAATAAACTCTAGTGACCCAACAATATGCACTGGACCAGTGAGACTGATAACAAAAACATTTCACACAAGTAGTAAAATACATAGGGAAGCCTTGTTCAACAGTTGTTCATATAGCTGCAGTATTTTGCTGTAGATATAAGTTAATTGAAGTAGTGATTGCCTCATTTTTATTTAGAACCCAAATTGGGGTCCTTGAACTTCTGTACAATCATGTCTATAATTCAATTCAGAGTTAAAAAGTTATTTTTAGGTGAATAAGCATTATATTTATTTATTAAAAAAGCAATTTACTTTCAGTAAACATACACATCCCATGCAATGTGATTTAAAAAATTAAAACTTTGATTTCAGGGCAGCCTCAGTGACATTAAAGGAAGAAAACACATTTTAATGATGACATTGATTATATGTGCTGTGGCCTATTCTATTATGGGAATTACAAATTCAGTTATAGTGATATTAATCATAAGAGCTGTTTTAGGTAATTATTATTTTTTATTGCAAATTTTATTGTTTTATTAAATTATAGTTCAGCAATAACTTAAAATTGTACAATTGCATGATTCTGTTTGATTCGCCTGGCCGTATTCAAGGCAAGACTGAATAGGCTGTTTCTAGGCAGGCATGATCTCCTAGGCCACATCTTCTCTTACCATCAGGTGAGATGGCAGTCAAATATCTGCCAATGATGATAAAAGAAATCTCCAAGAACATTTTTTCTATTGAACTTATAAAAGTTGTTGTGTATTATTTAAATGAACCTAAAATTGCATGCCAACCAATGCCTGATTGTAGTAGTACCAACATTATACCATTACACTTAAGACCCATAGTATTTGTATGCATCTAACATTTTCAATAAATAACCTAATTTATTTTCTTTTTCAACTGGTACGGTAATGCCGTACTATGTCTGAGCTTATTAAATTGTATTGACATATTGTTAAAATAATTTTCACTATTCCAGGTCTTTTTAAACAGACACAGATGGTAACCAAAGCATTGGTACCAGATTATGAAACAATAAACAAATCAATCAGCAATATATGGCAAAATGGTTGCTATATCAGGTGCTGGAATAACATTAGGACCCATTGTTGGGGGACATATAGCTGAGGATAATCCAGAGAATGGATTTTTTACAATAGCAATAATTGTTGGCATTTGCTTTATTGCAAATTCAGGTACTGAAACTATTTTCAATATATTTATTAACTCAAAGGTGTAAGTTGAAGTCTGCCTTTCTTATGTTTGGAGTAACATTATATCTTGTTTCAGGTTAGTCTTCTTATTACCAAAAATAAAAACGAAAAGTAAAAAGGAAATCAGAAAGAAAGATTATAATATTGTTTACTCAATGTATATAAGTTTAAAGCAATCTGTGATAGAAATATACAAAGTAAATTGGTCTCAATACTGGGACATTTTCACATTTAAAGCTCTCGTTGGTTTTGCAATGGGAGTTTATTATTCTAATTATGCAATTTATTTGAAAACAGAGTATGAATTATCTCCAAAGTATGTAGGTTATGTAATATCATTCCAAGGGGTAATTGGTTCCATATCTAGCTTTTTTATGGGTTATTTAAACAGTCTTTATAGTCAAGATTCAGATTATAGTCAAAGAAATTTCCATGTATTTCTGTTACTATCATTTTCTCTAATAGGTCTGATATTATCATTCAATATTTATATGTATGTTTTTTGGTTAATACCATTGGCTATTGGCAATGCTGTTGGAAGGTTAGTTACGTTGGAGATGATATTAAAACGTAGTCATGGAGATCACAGGGGCACATTGATAGGTGCATCAAATAGTGTGAGATCTCTTGCGGGAGTTGTGGCCCCAATGGTAGCTGGTGTGATTGGACAATACTGTGGTGTTTCATATGTAAATTATGCATGCTTGTTTTCAAGTATTGTAGGCGTTATACTAAGTTATCACTATAGAAATAAAAGACTTAAAATTGACTAACTAGACTAAAATAATCTAATTATCAAATTGTTGTTTAATTATTATGTTGTATATTTTGTAGGAACTTACACATGTATAAATTCTGTATAGATATGATGCCATGACGAATGATAAATGAAATACAGTAATAAATACAACAAGAACTATATTACTCTGTTTACATCTATATACCTAAATTAATCAGTTTCGAATTTTGTGCTTGTTTCTTTCTGATATCTTGTATTAGTTTCTGTATGTCTTCTCTGTCTTTGGGGTTCTCTGGTGGGTATATTTGCCTCTTTGTGTTTGTGACCCATTCTTCAAAGTATGTTGGCTGATTGAAGAAGTGGAACAGGAACACTGGAAAAGACATGTACATAGCCATTCTACCAACTTCTAGTTTCCAGTTACCCATTTCTATAGTTTTTTTAAAATTAGATTATATAATCAGGGATATCAGTTTTTAAATATTTTGTTTAAAAATCTGGTTTTATTTCCAGGCTTCTGTCAATCCGTATGTTTGACATTTAATGACATTAAAGTTTTTTGGTTCCACTACTGAACAGGCTAAGGTTTGAGACTATACTGCAAATCATTTAATATTTATTTCAGGGATAAGTTAGGAAGTCACGTTTTCTGTCGCTTTTTTCGTTTTTCTTTGCCGTCAAGGATGGACAAACCATACAAACAAACAGACACATTTTCATTTATAATATTTGTATGGATTTGATGAAATGAATGATGACTGATGTAGGTGCATGAAAATGATGATGGAGGAAGAGTCCAAGATTTAGGGACTACACTGAAAGTGGACTTTTTGAGAGAAGTTGGAGCTTGCGTTGCACTATTTAGCAGGGCCGGATCTAGGGGGGGGGGGGCAGACGGGGGCAGTGCCCCGGCCGGCACGGTCAGGGGGCGGCAAACCGACTAATGGACCTCATCTTACCTTACTTGCCACGGAATAATTACTATTCAGTGCAGATATTGCATGGCATGAATTCGACGGATACCCGGGGCGCGGAGTAAGGCATGTTACTCAACATTACATTGTTTTTGCATATTTCTAAATAGGCACACGTAGGAATCGCAGTTCACGGTCAGCAGGCGCGTGCAGCGCGATCTGAGGAATGAGCTATTACAAAACTCTCTCGTCGATATCTATCCAGGGCGCAGTGTATTATTTCGAAGTTACCTAGTTATTTCTCTATGTTAATTGATGCCAACTTAGCTGCTTTTACCAAAGATAAACATTTCAGCTCCTTTTCATTGCATCAAGCGACCACGTTTTTAAGGAAAAATACAAATAAATTGGAAATAAAACGTCTTTTTCATCAGTGTGACTTCGAAAATGCTGAGGCAAGTAGACTTATTTCATTACAGACTTAATTGATTAATATTGATTAAAATCAATACAATAATTGATAAATTGTAACTTTTTAATGACATTGCTCTTTTTGCTGAGTTTAGGATGTCTTGAAACAGCTTAGTGTTATAAGACCGCGACGACGGATTTACGCAGAGCTTTTGAAAGTAGGGGGCACGCAGTGCAAGACCTTCAGAAGCTCTTAATTCCGGAATCGGTGATGTGCGACGCCAAAGGTGAGGAGCAATGGCGTGGTGGTGCTCTTCTTCAAAAGGTGGATTAAAACCTTTTCCCTCTCTATTCAACCTATGTAGTCCACTGTGGACATTGGGTCTCCCCCATTTTGCGCCAGATATTCCGGTCTCGTTTTTCTCATCAGCCTCCACCAGCGACTTTTCGCAGTCGTCGGTCCATCGGGCAGAGGGCGTCCTCGCACGCTTGCCAAGACGGTCTCCTCTCATAATCGACTGCTCCAACGGCTATCGGTTCTGCGACATACGTTCCCTGCCACTTAGTTTGCTAATCTGGCGAACTTATGTGGTAATTTTATTCTCTTGCGGTAATATCATTTTTGATTTTATCTATAAGAGCCTTCAGCATAGCAGCTCCATTGTCAGTGTCATGTCTCTCTGCGTATGTTGGTATTGTAGGAGTATTTCTCAAAGATTTTTGTCTTAAAGTGTTGCGGAATCGTCACGTGAAGATTTTATGTAAACTTGCCTAATGCCGCCAGCCAAATGAATCCTCCTACTAGCCTCCTTGGCCAAGGTCTTGGCCCTTGGGCCAAAACTTGACCGGCACAATTTCGAGAGAATACGTAGGATACGTTTTACTAAACGTATTCTTGGACAATCCGGAGAAGGGACGCCACCGACGTATACTGGTTGTGAATCTGTATAACGTTTACAGAAACGGCTATCGATCTATAATTCTAAGAGAGTTTTATCATCCTTCTTAAGAACGCTACTGGACCAGCCTCCAGTGTAGTTCCTGGTAGATGACGTCATTAAACGAGCCACTAATGCCTAAGCGATGGTTGCCCACGGTGTTTAGGAGTTCCACTTCTCAGATGCTCCAGTGCTGCACTAATTTCGCTAACTAACATCGGGATATCTACGTACAATGGTGCCTTAGTGGGGCACGTAGCTTCGCTGTCTTCGGTCTGTGGCGATGAGCGCTCGATAAATACAGTCGTCCATAGAATTTTCAACTCTTCCAGGATCTGTTGGCGTAATATGAGTAGTTGGCCATCTGCTATTTAAGTTTCACCAGAAAGCTTCCCAAGTGGTTTTTGGAAACTTTGGGCCCCTGTTCTCCTTAATAGGTCCTTAATTAACTTGTATTGAAATAGTAGAATTCCTAACGAACGAGTTTTCGTATCGCTTGAGAGAGCCTAATATTCCGGCTATGAAAGTTAAAGTCAAAATTCATTTATTTAAAATTAGGCTTCAAAAGCACTTATGAGTCAATGATATACAAAACCACTTAAAAAACTAATTACCGACCCATTACGCTATTGTGCCACATCTTCAAGTTATTCTCCAGAGTCATCATGATTCGTCTCGGCATAGGTTTGACGACTTCCAGCCCCCGAACAAGCCGGGTACTCAAGGCTTCAGCACCATAGACTACATATACAATACGACTAAGACCGAGAGTATACCGACCATAATGTTTGGGTTTGTGGACTATGAGAGCCTTCGATTCGATCGAGTCTTGGCTGTGCTTCATTCCCTACAACGGTGCTGACTTTACTACTGTATATCGAATTGTTGAGATGTTTGTATCGAGAGCGCTACTAGTCAGGTGGAAGTACATGAAGAACTTACACAATCATTGGCACCAGGATTAAGACAAGGAGATGTAATATCTCTGAAACTGATCACGTGCGTAAAGTTGCAGCTTTGTCTAATGTCATAAATTAGAGAACTTATTATATAATTAGAGAAAAAATATAGGATGATAAAGGTAAAAATAAATAAAAGTGGGCGGGGGCGGCATTTCACAATTTTTTTTCTTTTGTATTTCATTTCAAAAAAAAATTTGAAGATCCGGCGCTGCTATTTAGTACTAGTTAGTGTCATTTGCCCCACTCGCATTCGTTCGCAGACAATGAATAATACACCATAATAATTACACATTTACAATTTGGTATTTTTTTAATATAAAATAAAACTGGTGACATTATTAATACTTCACTTTTCTAGCCAATAAATCCACATACTATAAGGGTATTACATAGTTATGTTTATTATGTACAAAAATAGTTAAGTAACAAACTTGTATTTCTACTATTTCTATTTTATACAAAGTATTACATAATTACCGTACTATATACTTTGTATTTTTCATTCATTATTTATTAAGTGTAATAAATAACTGAAATGTCTGAGTGGTTGATTAATAATTAAAGATACACAACAATACTATAATTCCTATGAGCTATGTTATCAACCACGGCCGTAGACGACGACGTTAAAAATTTGTATGTCAAAAGAAAGTACAAATAAAAAGCATCAATATTGTTTACTTTCATGCACATTAATTTCATTTACATAATGAGTGTTGAATTTTAAGTAAATTACACGCCTGATTTTCTATTTTCCATTTACGAAGCCAAATACATACCTTTGTCCGCCACTTTACCCATACAGAAAAAATATCATTTTATTTCACTACCACTAAAGATATATACCTACATTAGGATTCTTTTTGGTCCATGTTATGATATGAAGTCTCTGACGCAATCATTGACGTAAAAAATTGCATGTTTGCTCGTAAATTTGTGAACAGGCATTCAAAAAGCTTGTATTTATTGTTTTCTTATTTCCCTTTAGGGACTTTATAAGTCTCTACGGTTTGTTGAATTCTATCTTATTTTGTGTTTGTTTAGGGTAAATGATGTGCACTTTTAGGGCATTTTTATAAGTAGTATCCCTATGTTAGATGCAACTAACAACTAGCCTACTGTTCACGAATGGTGGGCTATTATTTTTTTATGGATAAGTAAATTCATGGTATCTACTTATTACGCTACAGTTATTACATTCAGCCTGGATACAGAATACGGATAAAAGTTTGCCTTTATGAAGAGCACGACATCGCATGACGACTTCCTAGCAGTGGGTAGACGGAATAAAGCGAAATACAAATAAAGCGTCGGTGCTCAATGGTGTGGACTGTCGCCTTCCTACCGGGAGGGCTGAGGTACATATCCCGACACTTACCAATGTGTTTTCGCATTTTTCGAAAATATATGTACGTTATCCGACGCTCTTAGGTGAAGGCACATGTGAGAAACTTTCACGCACGCCTGCGAAGAATTCAAAGGTTGTGCGTGCAGTTGTCAATTCGACTGGGCCGCGCGGACGACAAGGCCTATCACCCATACGGGTAGGCTTGTGCCTCTCGTGGGACGTATAATGAGCTGATGAAGATGACCAAACAATTGTCTTGTAACAACCTTCTAGACTTAGGTACCTACTACAAAGTTCTCACGTCCTAAA
>PQWD01009994.1:0-15251 GCA_019425675.1 Leucinodes orbonalis | reverse complement strand
ACAACCAAAACAACCTGCGCGAATCAACACTGGCCACTGATAGTTTTTTGTAAGAAGTCTCACTTTGTTTTTTATTTTAGTAAGCTTTAGAGCCTGCTAATTAGACGTTGACACTGGCCCCTAACACTTGATGTTCGAATTTCAAAAGATTTTTACACATGTGTCAAATGCACGAAATTTGCGCGGTAAGAAATACCTATAACAGTATAATATAATACTAACTAAATAAAGATGGCGTAAGTTGTAGAAACAAAAGCCATAAGAATAATAAATGTGACTTTGGCACAATAAATAATTTATAAGAAACTTTAATGTAACCTTATCATATATATATACATTTTCTAACTATCATAATAATGTTGTAGACAATAATATAAAATGGATAAATATGTTAAAGTTAGTCCACTTACATTGCGTAGTGCATAAACACATTTTTTTTTCAGTTCATATTTATCGATAATTATGTAAGTATACAATTTATAAAAAATATATATTACAGGAGAATGCTCTACAATAGTAGAATAGATATAACTTAATTACATATGTAATAAGTTATGTCGGTAATTTTTGTTATCTTACGGAAACCACGATTTCTGATTTAATCCCTGAGGGACACCGTTATAAATAAATAAAAAAACAGTCTGATCTACTCATAGTTAATAATATTCAACATATTAAAATCTACATCAAACTTCGCTCCAGAACAGCAGAATTATCCATCAAACCGTCTATAATCCCATTGTTGTTTTGTAGACTCTATTTTCGCTTTACTTTTGCATCAACGGTTATCTTGTAAAAGGTAAAATTGCTCATCAGACCCTCGATGGTAATCCCTTTGGACTCTTCACGCTGGACTCTATGTGGGTGGCCAGTGACATTTACTATCAAAAACGGTCAAGTTCGAGTTAAAACTCGTGCACGGAGGGTTCCGTACAGTTATTTATGAATAAACTATCGTTTAAATTTTTAAGTTGTATTGATGTGAATCGCTTTAGCTAGGAATCATATTTTTCATACTTATATTATGTGACTTATTCAATCGACTTCCTAATGCTATAAATCTCGAGCAAAATAAATATTTTTTTTATAGTCAGCCTCTTAAATGTATAATTTACTTTTTAAATGGGAAGACCTATGACTAGTAGTGGACTGCGAAAGCTTGAAGAGATATTTTTTTACAGTAGTTAGTATTTGTTACTCCGACATCACCACCTGTGAAAATTCCAAATACCTAAGAATCTCAATTCATGAAATATGGCTTCGTAACTAACGTCAGTCCTAGTTTAATAAGAACATAAGTAAAAACTCATTATTTTTCATTTTTTACGGAACCCTAAAAAATGACAAAAGAGAAAAAAAATAACAATACGAGAATCTGTGACAAGTCGAATATGTCACAATGGTATTGTGCGGTGGCGCTACCGCTTTGTGGTAGAGTCCGGTAGAGCGCTTGTTAGCTAAAGTCACTTTTTCTCAACTCGCTGACAGGTGACAAAGGATAGGTGATATTGTAAATGGGCTCACCGTAATGAGATTTGGATTGTAGTGTCGTTTTTTTTGTGGGGTCTACTGGAAAATAAAGAATGTTTCATATTAATATCATTTGATGTAGAGTTCACTGTTTTTGATGACTCTACATTGTAACTATCTAGTTCTCTTCATGGGAATTTAGAGTAAAACGCATAATATCATCATCAGCTCATTAAACGTCCCCATCAAGGGGCACGAGCCTACCCGTATGTGTATAGGCCTTTGTGCACATAGGCCCAGTGCGGATAGACCGACTACACGCACACCCTTTGAATCTCTTGGCAGGCGTGCGCAGGTTTCCTCACGATGTTTTCCTTCATAATAATTTGATAAAAAGTGTATACGATTAGACAAAGGATTTAACTTTCTAGTGTAGTCTAGATCCTTCGAACCTCAATCTAACCAAGCGAATATGAAATATACCTATAATTGATTACTTTAAAAATGCATACCTAACCTATGTAGAGGTTACGATAATATTGACTTAGTTCGGTTACTATCAATTAGTAAGGTTACTATAATGTTGGTATTATTTAAATTATAGGTAAACCCCAGACCGACATTAAAAAGTCCTTAAAAGATTTATTAACAAAAAATTTTTTTTCATTGTTACTTTATGAGATTCTCGTATATTTTGAATTCGAATTATGAATATATATATTATTTATTTTTAGTTGCTAGTATTATTATTATTTTTTTCTTTTCTCTTCTTTTCTCGCCGCACCATTTTTGTCTTTCTCTGCATATCCAAAGGTTAGCTGGTAAAGAATGCCACATGGCATTAAGTTCGTCTTTGTACATAGTTTATGTGTGCAATAAAGATTAAATAAATAAATAAATATTTTCCGCCGAAAAACGTGATTTCATAATTAATGGCATTTTATAATCGGCTTAAAAAAAGGAGTTTTTAGTATTTATTTCGTCAATCCGCTGTTACGCAATTAAAACATTGTCACATAAGATTTCGATCATTTGCTAAAACCTGCCTCAGATCACTACTGAGCAAATTAAGGGAATTCTGTGATTTTTATACCTCACAAAGTGTACAGGACGGTCAGGATGCTCACTTGATGGTAAGTGATACACGTGGCCATGGCCGAGCGGCATTGATTGAGCCCAGCAACTGACAGTTATTATCTCCATCAATGCCGCACTGCGCCGTACTCCAGACAACAGATGTTAGGTCTCTTATACTCAGTAATTATACTAGCTACAGTGCCCTCATCCCGAAACACAAAAGTGCATAACACTCCTGTTTCACGGGACGATATCTGGCACTGCGGTGGTACCTACCTAGACGACTCAGTACCGGGTCTACCGCCTAGTACAGTAGTGTGTCAGACATCCAGGTCTTATGCTTTTTTACCCAGCCTCCATCCACGATATTTCGCATGTAGTCAGTCCATCAGCCGAGAGGGTAGTCTACACTTACCAGGAAGTCTGTACTCCACTTAAGAACTCTCCTGACGGTATATAGCAGGAGCGATGACTGATAAATAATCATCGATCCTGATATATACGGTCATTATCCATTATCTTTTAAGCAAAATTTTACAATGGATATTCATATAATTATTTTTCACTAATATACCGTGTCACTTCTTTGCTACCAGGTACGTTGCTAAATAGGACCATACGTCGCAGGGCCAACAATTATTTTTGCAAATAGTGTTATTTTATGTTTTTTAAAAATTGAGCTCCACTATTCTCTACTGAGTAAGTGTTAAATTGTCTGTGTTCGGCATAAGCGCACTTGCCAGAAATAAATCTAGCCTTTGTAGAATTAGTTTAAAAAGATCGAATTATCAAAAACCTAGCCACGCAAAATTGTAATAGTACTAAATATATTGTGTAATAGATAAAAAGTGTTTACAATTCAACAGCATACTTAACGTGTATGTTATTGTAATATTTAATCACTAGTTAAACTCATAGGTAGTACCACAGACATCCGAATATACAATTAGACTGGACAAGCCGCCAAGTTTAAAGGCAGTCCCAGTGTCGCAATTTCTTTTCGGTTCTTACCTGTGAAAAGTTATTCTATTACTTGGTAAATTTACTGATTCATTGCGATGATGGCATGTTACAATTGCACAGGATGGCATTTTGGAAAAAAAACGGCAATTTCTTCTAATATTCGTGCGTCTTGACTCGTCTCACAGAGCGTAAACTGGTAGCCAGTGTATGCTCGTTGAGCTTACATTTGTCGCACTTTAAACGCGGCTTGCCCCATCTCTTGTATTGGGAAATCTGTGGGTAGTACATAACAAAGCACAAGATCAAATCAAGTACTAGGTCATACATATTAACTGTTTGTTTGTCATAAAAAAACGTTTTTTCTAAAAACAATTTTAAACAAAACACATAATTTTTTACGCAAAAAAAAATAGGGGAAAACAACAAATTTCAATGTCTCAAATATATGTTACAAAATTAATTGAACCCAATATTAATTGGAGCATCAATACCGTCTTAATCCGTCGAGCTAATTCTGCCTCCAAACCTCCCAGCGCACATGTTCGCTGAAAAAGGCCACATTTGCGCAAACAACGTCACTAAATCCACACCAGCTCATCCAGCTTAGGGCAAGCGGTGACACCCAATCCGTGTCGTGTCCCTCGCACTCTGTCACGCCAATATCACCCTTACGCCAATAGTTTTAAAACCTCAACGACCGACGCGACACATTAGACGACATTATTACAGCACAACGTCGCAACCGACACGTAGTTTACGCCAACTTCGACCGTAAAGTGTGTGGAGTAGAGTCGGTTTTGTAAGGCGAGGTAACAAGGTGGTGTAGAGACACAGTTTTCAAATGTCACGCAGTGTAGTCGTCTCTTTTCTCCGGAGTCCTGTCGCTTCTGCCAGGCTCCTTTAGCCAGTGTTGCCATCTTAGCCCATTTGTAGCTAGATCTAGCACTTTTTAGTATAGGTGAACTCCTTTTTTAACGATTTAGCCCGAAAAGGGCAATCTAGCTCTTTTTCACTGTCTTGAAAATATTACCAATTATGAAGATTTGACATGCTAACAAGTACTTTTTTGCTGTTTCTTGGTCATGAAGACCTTTTTTTAGACGCTCTAAAAAACAACTTCATGATTTTTGCAGCATTTTTATAACAGAAAATCTTTTGATGCTCAATCTAGCCTATCTAGCTCTTTTAACTTCTGTAAAGCCCTTTTTCTAAAACGCAGGTGGCAATACTGCCTTTGGCATCCTTAGTGAGTCCCCCCGCATATCTTTCATCCCGCTCTACCGGCGAGCGGCCCAGTGTCCGGCCTCGCCGACTGTAAGACGGTTGTGTCGTAGGACGTACCACAGATCGCGTACTCTACATATAGGATAAAGGATTAGTGTGATATGTACTGTGAAGTGGAGTGCTATTTATGTTTGTGGGGAATCTGAAGCACACATGATTCAGGTTAGTTGGACCCTACTATTGTTACAATTATAGAAACATTTTAAGCTGTTTTCAAAATGCTTATTGGAATCGTGTCAAAGGTTTAGGGATTTTGCGAATTTTAGACAATGAGACCTTTTTGGAAAAAAAAACAATAGAATACATTGTGAAAAAATTGAAACCATTGTGGTACAAAGGTCATATTTATTGTTAATGTAGAGCTTCAACTTTGGCATCTTTACTGATAACGACCCTTTGTATTGAACCTATTGTTTATAAAACTATTGTATTATTTTTATATATTAATTTTTGTTTCTAAATTTGAGAATTTAGACCACCTAGATATGGAATACCTGTAATAATAAAAAAATATATTTATTCAAATATTCTCAAATTTTGATTGTGCTACTTATAAAATTAAATGTATAATATTCGTTGCGATTTAAACTATATTTCTAATTGAGAAAACTCTACTATCTAATAATAGTTACATCCTACATATCATTCCTAATTAAATGATAAAATAATAATAGTATTCAAAACAAGATTTCCCAGGTCTTAGACTTGACTCATGTGAGTTTTCGCTTATACACACAATCTAAAATATTAGTAATTTTGTATTACTCAAAGCTTTTGAATTTAAGAGAATCGTTTCCTCGCAAACAGTAACATTCGTAAACTATTTTATAAAATAATTATTACTCAAATCACAACTGTTTAACGACTCTAATCATCACTAGTCGGCTCTACATAGAGTTCGCGGAACCTCGAAAGCAGTAGGTGTAAACAAATGACGACGCGTCGTCCAGATAAATTGAATCGAATGTCCACCGAGTGGGCGTCGAAATGGCCAATTGAAAAGCTATTTAATTACACACACAAATGTGTTCATTACGCGATGCGAACGCAGTTGCAATTATATTAATTGCTGACCCAGAGGCGGTGTTGCACAATTATTAATATTTTACAATTAAGAAGCATTACTATCATCCGAACATCTTTGTGTTACCCAATGATTTAAAAAAGTATAGATTCGTGATATGCTCACAAAACAATCGAAAAAAGTGTTCCAAATGCAGTGACAGCACACATACACATATTTCGAATTTCGAACACATTTACCTAAACAAAAGAGTACAAACTGTACTCTCTTCGGCGGTAAGTTTTTGAGGCGCGGGTGGCGTATCTACCTTTATACAGAATATAATTGGTGTTACCACAAAGAAATATAAAAGCGTCTATGCCGACTATACTGTTACCGTATGTCAAAATGTAGAGACGTTAATGTTAATATATTGCTAAAAAGTATGATGAATACTCTATGATTGATAGGTGAGATGTTATTTAGAAAGTGCGATTGGTGGATTTAATTAAGTTAATTAACTAATCAGGTTTACTGCCATCGTGGTTTTGTAAGATGAGATTATGGTATCTCGTTTTGGTAGACGAAGTTCTATGAATGCGAGGGTATGTTATATGTATACTTGTAAAATTATATATTGACATTGTTAAGGAATACGTGTACATACTCATATCGATTACCTAATCCTAGAAAAAAGTGAGGCTCGAATTTAGAACAATTGCCTAAGGCTTATATTTAAGAACAATGCTGGTTAGGAAATATCTAATTATTTAATAGTGTTTCGGAATATTATCAGAACACCTATTACACTATGTAAGCATTATCAGAACACCATATAATAAACAGACATACAATCAGAATAACCTGTGTAAGTTGCGATCATTTCTTCTTTTCGCAGTTTTATTTATTTCAACGCAAAGACCATACTTATGTTTTTATTGTTTGATATTATTAATTATGAGAGCGTCGGTGGCTCAGTGGTGTGCTGTCGCCTTCCTACCGGGCTGAGGTTCAAATCCCGACACGTACCAATGTATTTTCGAATTTTCGAAAAATATATGTACGTTATCCGACGCTCTTACGGTGAAGGAAAACATCGTAAGGAAACCTTCATGCACGCCTGCGAAGAGATTCGAAGGTTGTGTGTGAAGTCTTCCAATCCGCACTGGGCTCGCGTGGACGACTAAGGCCTAATCACCCTATACGGGTAGGCTCGTGCCCCTCGGTGGGGACGTTTAAAGAGCTGATGATGATGATGATTTTTAACTCGGATGATCTATTATTATTTACTTTTTTATCTTTTACCTAGCCAGCAAAAGACACTACTGCGAGTAGTGGGTACCTACCACAAACAATATAATATCCACTGACTTTCACATAACGCCATCTAGCCTCAAGTTAAGCGTGAAGTTTGTATTACGGGTATTAAACGACTGGATAAACATACTTATACTTTTTTTTATAAATACATACAATTATACATAGAAAACACACAAACACATGTTTATGAACACAATTATTTGTACTGCCCGGGGATCGACCCGGACACCTTGGTGTAGTAGCCGTCGTCCCATTACACCAAAAAAAAAAAAATTATCAATGCACTTTGGGAACATAAAAACATCCCTACTATCTTAAGTATGAATATGCACACCAAATAATGAATTCGGTAGAAATGTACCTTGGGAACATAAAAACATCACTACTATCTTAAATACCAAAAGCATTTATTTCAAATTAGGCTTACAAAAAGCACTTATGAACGTCAAGAAATATACAAAAATATAATAAAAAACGATTTAAATACTAAACTAATGATATGAGTTTTGATGCTTTGAAAAAAAAGCGCTTCAGTGGTTTGGCCTGTTGAGAAAGAAGCACCCAAGAAAACTCAAAACCTTTTATAAACAATTCCTTAATGTAACAATATATCATAAACACTGAAATAGCTGAGCAGTTTAAGACCACGGATTTTTATCACATAAATATTCGTCAATAGTGTAGTACCCTTTTTTAGAAAGGTTTGTTTGATTCTAACTTTAAATTAAAAATATAGAATATCCTTAAGTATGAATATCCTTAAGTATGAATATCCTATGGATGCATTCGATGCTGAAATAGATTAAAGTATATGTATATACTGAAATTAAAATAACCCAAGTGCATTGGAGTTAGCCAGATGTTGGAACTCGTGACGCGCATTAGTTCCGCGATGCCCACCGAGAGACGCCTCGGGCACTTCGCTCCTTTGGCTCGCTTACCACTTAAAATGCTATGACAATGTTCAATGGCAGAACATCTGCAGTCAACAGCAGTAGTAAGATCTATAAAAAAAATAAAAAATTAATAGTGGAAAGATTAAACGGCTTTATACGGCCTTTTTGTGATATGTGAGCCGCAAAAACATGTCTGTTTGATTTGGTCTGCGTGTTTTCTATGTATAATATATATGTTATCATCATCAGCCCACGGAGGGCACGAGCCTACCGTATAGGGTGATTAGCCTTAGTCATCCACGCGGGCCCAGTGCGACGATTTTCACGCACACCTTTGAATCTCTTCGCAGGCGTGCGCAGGTTTCCTCACGATGTTTTCTTCACCGTAGAGCGTCGGATTACGTACATTTATATTTTCGGAAACACATTAGGACATGGCGGGATTTGAACCTCAGCCCTCCCGGCAGAGGGACAGTCCACACCATTGAGCCACAGACTCCTTTAATATGTATGTATTCACAAGAAAAGGATATTTAAGTATGTTTATCCGCTATTTAGTATCCATATGACAGGCTAATGCTTACTATAGGGCTAGATCGCGCTGTGTGAATGTCAGTGGATATTTATTATTAAAACTAAAAGCTTAATGTAAAAGTTATTGTTCAATGTGATACCACGGCGTCACAGAAACCGATGGAAATCTTTACGTTGAGTTCCCCCATATGAGTATACCATTACCGGGGCCGAAAAAACCCTTCTCCAATACTATATTTACTTTGAACTCTCCTTTTGTAAAGTTTGGTAATTTAAGCGTTGCTTCTTCGGAATAGCGTGTGTCTATTGTTACAAACTAGAACCACGTTACGTACCCACTTAATAAGTCAGTAGTTCCTATAATCAGCATATTTGCTGATATACAAGATGGGTTTACCAAACCCATATTTTCAATGAGCATCTCAACTTGAAGCGATGCCTAGGTATTTTTTAACTTTATTTATATACGTCCTACCTGTACTAATATACGCAACTAAACATGGACACTGACTGCGGGATTAGTAAGGAAGTTTAGTAGCTCAACGGACAATGGAGCAAAATGATCTTATTCGTGAGAGAAAGAAAGCTACCGACATATCTAAACGGATCAGTAAGTTGTAGTGATAATGGGCAGGTCGCATATTATTTTTAAAAGCCTTATGTTTTGGAGCAGACGAGTTATAAAGTGGCGACCGCGTCTTGATAAGCGAAGCGTAGGTAAATAATAACAATTTTTGACTATTGAAGATGGTTTTTTAATTTCTATGTATATAATAAAGTATATAAACAAATATATACGATCAAAGGATTTGATAACCTAACAAAATACCCTGACCGCTACAATCTAAGCTATCTAGCCTCCCAAAGTATACAATCGCTTTTCCACCTAATCCTACGGGAACATAGCCGCGAGGCGCGTTAATGTAATATAATATTCCCGGTCCATCCCGACCGGCTTATTGAAATAAATCGCTCCTCATCAACAAAATGCATAGTTCCAAAGACCATTAGCCCATAGCCAGGTTTTGCCTGGACTCTTATAGTGTTGTCACGGATTCACCATTACAAAACCGTATTTGTTATGTCAAGTTAGTGTTTTTTGAGGAAAGTTTTAAGCAAGAAAGATCTCGGCATAACCGACTGAAGTCCATTTTGGTATTGATAAATAGAGTAATGATTAAGAGTAAGCAACTATGGTTAAGGTTCAGGGATCGATCTCCGTTTACAAAAATTTCTGTGTATGAACAAGCCTGTTATCTAAGTTGTTAGCATTTTTTTTTATGTTGCGAATTGAACAGGATGGTCAGGACGCTCACCTGATGGTAAGTGATACGTCTGACCATGACGGAGCGGCATTGAAGGAAACCAATAATTGATAGACATTTATTATTCTTCATCAAAGCTGCACTGCGCCCGTCACTGGAGACATTAGATGCTACGTCTCCTATACCCGGTTATTTCACTAGCTACAGTGCCCTCATCCCGGAACACAGAAGTAGCACTCTTATTTCTCTCGACGATATCTGGCACTGCGGCGGTACCTACTTAGACGACCCAGTATCGAGTCTACCACCTAGTGAAGTTATTTAATAACAACGTCATTTCACGCTATCTGGCTCAAAACGCATATTTAACTTTAAGAATATAGTAATTAGATAGCATAAACAATCGCTGGCGAGATTTAGAATATTTATTTAGACGAAGCGTAAATCAGGGTGCTGAACTTTGGCCTTGAACGTAATCGATTTCCTACCACCTATCTATTGGGCCAAATTTCTGAGAAGCGATTGTTTTGCTTGCCAACGCCGAGGCGAGTAACTTAGTTAATTTTAAGGAACACGCAATTATCAAGCTTAAAGCTATACATTATTTATTAATATGCAAAATATACATACGACCAGACGACCTTCAAAAAATAGTGAAAGAGTGTTTCCCTTTGGAAGGCCGGCAACGCATTTCAGTGCCTTCTGGTATTTTCGTAAAGTTATAGGTACTATCGTAATACTTATATCGTACATAGCAAAATTTATTTTTAAATAGTTTTTTTGTTAGTTTACCCTAATATAAAATAAAGTACTTCATTAAATCATAATAAATTGAAATCATCAAAAACTTGCGATATCAAATGTATAAAGGCTTTCATATTATTTTGTAGCAAAGCGCTGCGCGTTCCTACTAACGCCATCTATGTTCGCAGAAAGTAACTAAACAATGTAAGCTCGCGTTCCAAGCTTTTATGTACACAAAGGTTAATGTATAAACTTATATATTATGTTACTCGCATTATGGTTGTGAATATATATCTACACATAGTTATATTATTTAGTATTGTAAACATCATGATTTAAATATAGATAGATAAATATAAATCTTTAAATTATATCATACACACACAAACAGCTGATTTTTTAAGTTTTGAAGAATTCAGATTTATTGCGAACATACTTCATTGACAAATTAATTCTCATTTCATACAGGGAGGTATGTGAAACCCAGTACCATATGATTTAAATAAACAATTGCTTTATAGACCCTCTCTCTCACTTTTTATTCAATTTATCCGGTATTGCTACAATCGCTTTATTCATCATCATCAGCTCATTAAACGTCCCCACCGAGGGGCACGAGCCTACCCGTATAGGGTGATTAGGCTTAGTCGTCCACGCGGGCCCAGTGCGGATTGGACGACTTCACACACAACCTTCGAATCTCTTCGCAGGCGTGCATGAAGGTTTCCTCACGATGTTTTCCTTCACCGTAAGAGCGTCGGATAACGTACATATATTTTCGAAAATTCGAAAATACATTGGTACGTGTCGGGATTTGAACCTTAGCCCTCCCGGTAGGAAGGCGACAGTCCACACCACTGAGCCACCGACGCTCTTATCGCTTTTTTATTTTATCTAATCGCTTTATTACCTATGTCTAATATTTAATTCGAATACCGATTTTACATATTTGTAATCATGTTAAGGTTCCACATTGCATTAACTCGTGTTTGGTAACTAAACACTGTATAACTTAGCAATAAACAAACATATATCACTTGTATATGTTTGTTTATATATAAACAGACATCATGGCAGATGCCAATTTGCCTCAAGTTACACATAAATCACTATTACTGCCCACGATGGACAAACCTGAGAAGCATCGTTCAAAGATCCTATCACCTATGCCCACGGGCGTACATGGTTGTCAATGAAATTATAGGTTTTAATTAATAAACACCTAGATAAACACACAAAATCATTGGGAAACACGAAAGGCATAGTTTATCTGTGCTTTCTATCAGTTTTACGAGGTGCGTTCCGAAGCGTCATTATTCAAGTGCAAATTTTTTCTCATTGCAATTCGGGCTTTCGAATGTTCCTGTCGCCGCATCAATGTTTGCTAATTAATTATGATTTAGGTGTTGCTAATCGCATGATTTTTATCTTCACAATATCCTAGTAAGCTCGAGTATTTTTTTATTTATTCGTACATAGCGTGACAATTACAGTATACAGTAAGAAACAATAAAGTACAGGCTAGCATATCTCTATTAGAGATTTCTTCCAGCAGGCCATTGTGAACCAGAAAAACAGGTAACTGATAAGAGCGGTAGACGCAAACAACCATGCACTTAATATAAAACTACAATAAAAATAAACTAAAATAATCACCAATTAAATAAAAATAGGTACTTATAAAATACACAATTTATATATGAGTATAAAGACCACAAATATATATGTTTATACAGATACACATACAAACATATACATATACATACACACTCATACATACATACATATATATAATCTTGAATTAAATATATGGACTCAATTTAAATTAATGAAATCTATCTTTTCTTTATTTAAAAGGAAAAGGTGAAGAAAAATTAATATATATATCTATATTGAAACAAAGTCTTCTGTGACTTGAGTCAAACAATAGATACCTTCTACCGGATTCTATCTTCTACCGGAAAGAAGCTTTTTTAAAGTGTAAAAACAAATGTACCTATATAAACCCTCATTTTAGAATTTTAAAAATGACAAATTCCTTTTAGCACTTCTCAGTATTAACATTTTAATATCAAAAAGTTGTTCCACTCTCCAGTTTTTCATTTATTTCATAGATAAACGAGCAGTTGGTTGACTTAATTGTACCTAAATTATATCGTGACCCGTGGACATTAGGCCAACCAAATGGGATGAGAAAGGGATAGGCAGATAGTGGCGTGCACTCCATACATGTAAATAAGTAGTGCATATCCTGTGCGTCCAGACAACCCGGAAACTCGCCAACATATTAAGTGATTCACACATATTCGCCCATTTTCCTCTACAGATTTGAACCATACGCGATCTGCTGTCAACAACAGCACTTAGTGAAACAAATATAAATTATTTATTGTTTTTGCGATTAGTGTCACTCACTTCGATTACCCTACTCATAGACTTTGTGCACGTCACTGTAGGCAGCTGTTTTACGCCAGTTACAGTTCGTGAACCTAGATTGAACCTCTTACAGTCAAAACCTGGTTAGCAAATGTCACTTTAATAGTGAACAAGTGGGCGTGGCCTTAACCCTGTCTGCCCATGATGGATTGTTGACGCGACAGCTTCGGCGCGTAGGTTTGTCTCTAATTGCTTTTTAATTTTAGCTCGCTCTGGGAAAACGGTATGAGTAATTGCCATTATATCTATAATACTAATGCCCATTTTAGAAATGGCCGCCGTAAATAACCATGTTAGTACTAGGACTGCATAAACGCAAGTCTGCACACTTTTAGGGAGATTAAACGACACATTACGTAAGCATAGTAAAATCATGTAAGTTCCTATTTATATTTACCAATCTTGTATTAACGATGTTTATGAATTATAAATTACATTAAATTTTAAAGAAAAAGTTTATAAAAGTGATGGGCCTTATGATTTCGTTTCTGAGATAGGAATTCTTTTAATTTTATTAATCTCTGTTCTTAACACTCGTAGCAATAATACAAATAACCGAGCAACCATTAACTGTATAGAAATAAATAAGCCAATTATACCAATGTCTAGGTACTCAAAAACTAACTTATTCAACCGATGACAATCACCTAAAATTTATTATAACCACAAAATTGACGCTTTAAACAACTGTCAATAACTAACAATTAACTTTACGCGCGCAAAATACGTAATTCAAAATGGCCGAGCTTAAATCATAATTGTATTGCAAAATGATTAGGTGCAAACATTATTGGAGAGCCTCGAGCGGTGCAACGCGCGACAGCTTGAGTGATGGCTGTTTCGATGACTGCATTCCCTTTGAATACGATGCACTTGTATTTGTCTTTTGAATTTGTTTTAAGGTGCACCGCCAAATAACAAACAACTGTATTAAGGACTCGCTAACATTATGATCCATGGCGAGAGTATTTTTGCGAGAGATGTGACAGTTGCCAAATAGCAAGCCTTGGTAAGCACGATTGCTTACTATTTCATTATTAATTCGCTAGTTTCCACCATCCGTAATAAAATACCAAACCTTATTTTTATAAAAGCGCACCTTATTTTATATGTCGTTTCATTGATCACTTTTGTTTCTTTGCAATATTGTATTTTTAAATACACTGAAATCTATAAATGTCAGGTCAATTGATGATTGTGGGCAATGACGTCACATATCACTAATCTCATACAAAATATATGGAAACGTTCCTAATTTATTATCCTTGAATTCCTACGGAAACACATCAATTCATTATCCTGTGAATGTAATTAGAGCTTTTACGCGTATTAAGCATTACTTATAAGAAGCAATACCTTAAAAAGATACCTAACTGAAATCTGCATTTTGTCAGTGACAAAAACTACCTTGGCTCTCGGCTATCCCGGACACACGTGTCGAGGGTCATATTCGCATACAATAGCACTTTTTGCAATTCTCGGCAACATGAAAGGTGACCTTTGTTTGTGTATTTACCCTTAAATTTGCCGAATAGAAAAACACAATTAGCAAACAAAAGTGCCTTATCAGTAGGGTAAGCGCACTATTGTGCGACCCGACGCGTTTTTCCCGTCCACTCTCACATACGGTGTGCATCAAAGGCGCCGACAGTCGCCGAACACGCCGCCATGTTGTTTTCTCATTGTTCTAGTAAAACACTGAATATTTTTGCCCATTATGCTTTTTATCTGTTGTAACTTGTTCTGACTTTTGTCATCGAGGACAATACAAGATCAGGTGGGTTCGTATGTCATTTGTATGCATGTTTATTATGTTAACGATGAACGAAAAAGTTTCTAGGTATTCCTTGTGAGAGATTCTAAGGACTACTACAAAGATAACTTAAAAAGTTTTGTTAAGTTCACATACTGGACTTTCAAAGCTCTTTAAAACATTTTTTAGGAATAAGGACTTTATTTTGAGCGTCGGTGGCTCAGTGGTGTGGACTGTCGCCTTCCTACCGGGAGGGCTGAGGTTCAAATCCCGACACGTACCAATGTATTTTCGAATTTTCGAAAAATATATGTACGTTATCCGACGCTCTTACGGTGAAGGAAAACATCGTGAGGAAACCTTCATGCACGCCTGCGAAGAGATTCGAAGGTTGTGTGTGAAGTCGTCCAATCCGCACTGGGCCGCGTGGACGACTAAGGCCTAATCACCCTATACGGGTAGACTCGTGCCCCTCGGTGGGGACGTTTAATGAGCTGATGATGATG